>JAIUJO010000015.1:939189-1234189 GCA_023846275.1 Vanilla planifolia | reverse complement strand
ATAAGAACAAGAAGAAGAAAAAGAAGAAAAAGAAGAAGAAGAAGAAGAAGAAGAAGACGAGGAAAAAGATAAATAGGAAGAAGAAGAAGAGAAATAAGAAGAAGAAGAAGAAGAAGAAGAAGAAGAGGAAGAAGAAGAAGTAGAAGGAGAAGAATAAGAAGAAGAAGAAAAATAAAAAGAAGAAGAAGTGAATGAAGAAGAAAAAGAAGAAGAAAATGAAGAGGAGGAGGAAGAAGAAGAACAAGAATAAAAAGAAGAAGAAGAAGTAGATAAAGATTTAGAAGAAGTACAAGAAGAAGAAGAAGAAGAAGATGAAGAAGCAAAAGTCAAAGAAGATGAAGAAGAACTGGAAGGAGAAGAAGAACAAAAGAAGAAGAAGAAGAAGAAGAAGAAGAAGAAGAAGAAGAAGAGGTGGAGGAGGAAGAAGAAGAAGAATAAGAAAAAGAAGAAGATGAAGGAGCAGGAGAGGAAGAAGATGATGATGAAAAAGATGAAGAAGTAGAAGAAGAAAAAGAATAAGAAGAAGAAGAGGAAGAAAAAGGTGAAGAAGAATAAAGGAAAAGGAAGAAGTAAGAATGGAGAAGGAAGAAGGAAGATGGAAGAAGTAAAAAGGAAGAAGTAAGAAGGAAGAAGGAGGAAGAAAAAAAGGGAAAAGGAAAAAGAAGAAGAAGAAGATGAAGAAAAAGACAATGAAGAAGAAGATGAAGAAGAGGAAGAAGAAGAAGAGGAAGAGGAAGTGGAAGAGGAAGAAGAAGAAGAAGAAGAAGAAGAAGATCATGAAGAAGGAGAAGGAGAAGGAGGAGATGAAGGAAAAGGAGAAGGAGAAGGAGAAGGGAAAGGAGAAGGAGAAGGGAAAGGAGAAGGAGAAGGAGAAAGAGAAGGAGAAAAGGGAGAAGGAGAAGGAGAACGAGAAAGAGAACGAGAAAGTGATGAAGAAGGAGAAGGAGAAGGAAAAGGAGAACAAGATGGAGAAGTAAAAGGGGAAGAAGAAGAAGAAGTAGAAGAAAGAGAACAAGATGAAGAAGAAAAATTAGGGTGGGAGAATGGAAGAAGAAAAAAGAGAAGAAGAAGAAGAAGAACAAGAAGAAAAAGAATAAGAAGATGAGGAAGAGAAGGAGAAAAAAGTTGAAGAATAGGAAGAAGAAGTGGAAGAACAAAAAGAAGAAGAAGAAGAACAACAAGAAGAAGAAGAAGAATTAGAAGAAGAAGAAGAAGAAGTAGAAGAGGTAGGAGAAGAAGAAGAACAACAAGAAGAAGTTGATGAAAAAGAAACAGAAGAAGAAGAAGAATAAGAAGAAGAGGAGGAAGAAGTGGGAGAAGAAGAAGAAGATGAAAAAGAATTAGAAGAGGAAGAGGAAGAAGAAGAGGCAGAAAAATATCGAAAAATCAAGAAGTATGAAAGAAGAAGGAAGAAGGAAGGAGGAAGAAGGAAGTAGGAAGAAGTAAGAAGGATCAAGGAAGAAGAAGAAGAAGAAGAAGAAGAAGAGGAAGAAGATGAAGAAAAAGAGAAAGAAGAAGAAGAAGTGGAAGAAGGGGAAGAGGAAAGAGGGCGATGGAAGAAGGTAGAAGGAAGAAGGAAGAAGGAAGCAAGAAAGAAGAAGCAAGAATGAAGAATGAAGAAGGAAGAAGAAATAAGAAAGGAGAAAGTAGAAACAAGAAAAAAGAAATAAAAAACAAAAAGAAGAAAAGAAGAAGAAGAAGAAGAAGAAGAAGAAGAAGAAGAAAGAGTAAGAGGAGGACAAGGACAAGGAGGAAATGGAGAAGTAGATGGAGAACTACAGGTAAAGGAGAATGAGAAGGAGAAGGAGAAGGAGAAGGAGAAGGAGAATGAGAAGAAGAAGAAGAAGAAGAAGGAGAAGAAGAACAGGAAGAGGAAGAAGTGGAAGAAGATGTAGAAGGGGAAGAATAAGAATAAGAACAAGTACAAGAAGAAGGAGAAGAATTTGTATAGGAAAAAGAAGAAGAAGAAGAAGAAGAAGAAGACGGTGATGATGATGAAAAAAAGAAGAATTAGTAGAAAAACAACAAGAAATAGATGAAAAAGAAGAAGAACTAGCAGAACAAGAAGAAGTAGTATTAGAAGAAGAGGACGAAGAAGAAGAAGATGAGAAAAAATATGAAGGGGAAGAATAACAATAATAATAATAATAATAATAATAAGATGAAGAAGAAGAAGAAGAATAAAATGAAGAAGTAGAAGAAAAGAAGAAGAAGAAGAAGAAGAAGAAGATGAAGAAGTGGAAGAAGAAGAAGAAGAAGAAGAAAATGAAGAAGAGGAAGAAGAAGAAGAAGAAGAAGAAGAATAAAAAGAAGAAGTAGATAAAGATGTAGAAGTAGTAGTAGTAGAAGAAGAAGAAGAAGATGAAGAAGCAAAAGGCAAAGAAGTAGAAGAAGAAGTGGAAGAAGAAGAAGAAGAAGAAGAAGAAGAGGTGGGGGAAGAAGAACAAGAAGAATAAAAAAAGAAGAGGCAAAGTACCATGAGAAGAAGATGATGAAGAAGTAGAAGAAGAAAAAGAATAGGAAGAAGAATAGGAAGAAGAAGAGGAAGAAAAAGGGGAAGAAGGTTAAAGAAAAAAGAAGTAAGAAGGGTGAAGGAAGAAGGAAGAAGGAAGAAGTAAATAAGGAAGAAGGTAGAAGGAAGAAGGAAGAAGAAAAAGAAGGGAAAAGGAAGAAGAAGAAGAAGAAGAAGAAGAAATGGAAGAAGATGAAGAAAAAGAGAATGAAGAAAAAGACGAAGAAGTGGAAGAGGAACAAGAAGAAGATCATTAAGAAGGAGAAGGAGAACGAGAACGAGATGAAGGAAAAGGAGAAGGAGAAGGAGAAGGAGAAGGGAACGGAGAAGGAGAAGGAGAAAAGGGAGAAGGAGACGAACATGGAGAAGGAGAAGGAGAATGAGATGGAGGGAGAGATGGAGAAGGAGAAGGAGAACGAGAAGGAGATGGCGAGGAAGAAGAAGAAGAAGAAGAAGAAAAAGAAGAAAAAGAAGAAGATGAAGAAGAAAAAATAGAAGAAGAAAATTTAGGGTGAGAGAGTGGAAGAAGAAAAAGGAGAAGAAGAAGAAGAAGAAGAAGAAGAGGAAGATGGTGAAGAAGAAGAAGTAGAAGACAAATAATAAGAAGAGGAGGAAGAAGAAGAGGAAAAAGTTGAAGAAGAAGAAGAAGAAGAAGTGGAAGAACAAAAAGAAGAAGGAGAAGGAGAAGAAGAAGAATAAGAAGAATTAGAAGAAGAAGAAGAAGTAGAAGAGGAGGAGGAAGAAGAAGATGAAGAAGAGGAAGAAGAAGAAGATGAAAAAGAAGCAGAAGTAGTAGTAGAAGAAGAAGTAGAAGAAGAAGAACAACAACAAGAAGAAAAATAATCAAAAGAAGAATAGGAAGAAGAAGAAGAAGAAGAAGACAAAAAGTAAAAGATGAAAAAGAAGAAGAAGATGAAGAGAAAGAAGTAGAAGAGGAAGAAGAAGAAGAAGAAGAAGAAGAAGAATTAGAAGAAAAAGAAGAAGAAGAAGAAGAAGAAGTTGAAGAGGAAGAAGAAGAAGAACAAGAATAAGAAAAGAAAGAAGGAGAAAAAGAAGAGAAAGGTGAGAAAGAAAAGGAAGAAGAAGAAGAGGAGGAAGAAGAAAAGGAAAAAGGAGAAGAATGAAGAAGTGGAAGAAGATGAATTAGTGGAAGTAGAAGAAAAAGGAGACAGAGAAGGAGGAGTGGAGATACAAGGAGAAGGAGAAGGAGAAGGAGAAGGAGAAGGAGAAAAAGAAGGTAGAAGAAGAAGAAGAAGAAGATGAAGAAGAAAAAGAGAAGAAAAAGATGGAGAAGGAAAAGGAGGAGGAGAAGAAGAAGAAGAAGAAGAAGAAGAAGAAAAAGAAGTAAAAAAAGATGAAGATGTAGAACTAATTTTTGCAAATGAAAATTTTCTTAAATAAAAAATTCACTCATCCCCTCTTATTCGTTATGCCTCAAACGTTTTACATTAAGTTAGACATCTACTTGGTTTTATTGGACATGTTAATTCCCTATTAAAAGTAATACGATCATTTTGTTGTTTCATATATTTGGCATCACATAAAATTTATTTCGAAGGTTAGGCATATTTTTTCATTTGTTTTGGATATGTGAGCATACCAAATGTTTTGAAACATAATTTATTTATTTAATTTTTATAAAAAGTACATTTCAAAATTAAAGTATTAGGAAAAAATAAAAAAATAGAGGATGTGACACTTGATCCCAAGAAAGGAAAGCTTGGTTACCACAACTATGCTCCAACCTTATGCAAATCAAGCAACATGATTATATTATTATACATGTGTTGCAAAGAGACAAAGATGATTGATAATGAAACAATTGATAACATTGAGATTAATAATTGGATTCAATTATTAGACAACTAGGCTATTTAATGAAGCAATCGAAAGCATCCAGCATCCTCAAGAAGTTGGATATTAAGGGTCATATATTTGACACTTACAAGGATAACATACTTGATTGTCAGGATAACCTTATATAGTTTGGACAAAGGATTATAACAATCTCTTTCGTAATCTTTAATATAAAATAATAGTTTTATTTTCCCAAACAAAATACTTATAATATTATCCAAATTATCCATTTAGGTGCAAGGTCTTAAACTAACACCTAAGCCACCAAACACAAAGTATTAATGACACTAAATAATGTGATGAGCCAATATCCAATAAGTATCTTGAACACCCTACACATTTCAGTGGAACTATATATTCATATAACATGAGGATAATGTTTCAAGAAAATGAAGTTCTTTGTGCTTAAGACAATCCCACAAGGTGGAGGGGGTTAATTGTGGTAAATAAAATTTTCTTTCAATTTTTGATTTCAATTAAAACTTAAATCTTTTAAGCAAGAATAAGAAAGAATAATATACAAGATTTTTAAGGTGGTTCGACTAAAAATCAAGGCTACTTCCACCCCCAATCGGTGTTGGGAAAAGAACACTAAAATCACCAAATTACAAGCGAGGCTTTTTGTACGGTTCACCTAAGACTTGGGATTTTACCTACAACTATCCCGAACCTACATGAGTTTTTCTGGGCTCAACTCAAACCCCAGGCTTTTGCACAATTGTCGGGATGCCCTTACGCCAAAGAAAGAAATACAAAAAATTGACAAAACTTAACACAATTTTAAGAGAAATATTAGGCACAAACAATATCGAAAAAAAGGAGGAATAGAGATTAAAAAATAGTTGAAGCAAAAACCTCCAATTTTGGGTTTCTTCTTGCAGCTTTCACTTTTTGACTTTGGAAGCACCGTATACAGTTAGAATTGCTTGATATTGTAATTTGAAAGCTTTGAAATCTTAGCAATGGTAACCTCTAGGAGTTCTTCATCATTCCCTATTTATAGAGCTTAATTGGAGCTCTAAATCCACTCCTAATGATTCTAAAATGAATTAGCCATTTTGGCAACGGATATAAAGCAGTCACAATTCGATTTGGAGCGTAAAATGGATGTTTCTGATTGAATCTCAAATTTTCATTTGAGATCAATCCTTGCAGTTTGATCTAGGCAACCTTGATCTGGGCCATCGGATGGCACATGGGTTGTCCTGCATATATTAAAACAATTTGTCCAAAAATCAACAAAAATAGAAACTTACTGCAGTGGTTCCGCATCCTCTTGCAGATTTTGCTCGGTTTCGAATCTCTTGCTTGACGTTTTACTGTTACCATGACAATTTGCCTTGATTAATCTAAGCCATCCGATCGCGCCTGCCCTTCTGCCTCCTTTGACAATCGAATGGAAGTTTAGTCCCACATCACCCAAATGTCTTCGCCATTGCTCTTTCAAATACTTTCGGTTCATTAGTCTCTCAAGCTGTTTGGGGTTGGCTCCTATCGCGCCTCTGTCCTTCTGCCTTCTGTGACAATCGAATTAAAGTTTAGTCCAACATCGTCCAAATATCTTTGCCATTGCTTTCTATAATACTTTCGATTCATTTGTCTCTCAAGCCGTTTGGGTTTGGCTCCCGCCTTCGTCGACCAAGATTTCATCACTTGGTCCTCGTTGGCTTGATTTCGTGCTTGTTCTGGTCAGTTTTCTCTACGGGCTGAGTTCGCACTTATTCCGTTCAGCAGCTGTGGGTTGATTTCTCACTTGTTATGTTCAGCAGCTCTTCCTGTGGCCTTTGGGCTTCGCTCACCCCTTTCGGGTCTATCACACAATTTTTACTTTATTTTATTTTTTAAATCCTTAATGCCTGGACAGACCAACCGTCGAGTTGGGTCTACCTCATAACGCTACAGTAAAATTCCCGAGACTAAAGTGGTTTTATAGGTTTTTTGAGAATTTTTGTGCCAAAATTTTGAATATAAGTATACCAAAATAATTTTATATTATGATAGTATTATAAGTGTCCTAAATGACTATGAAAATAATTCATAAAACATTATTCATAAATAATTTTAAAAAATCAAATACCGATGTCTATATTTTTCATCAATAATGCTTGGCCCAAAAATAAAAATTCAAAAATTTTTAAACTTATAACATTTTTCAAATATTAATACTACTAGTGTGTTACATCATCTCAAAATTTGGACATATCAAATTCAAGAAAAATAAAAAGACATTCAAGTATAAAGATTTTGGTGCATGCCTTCAATTTTCTTGAAGCTTGCCATCACTCCAAGAGTCTTGAAGACCACTTTTTAGAAAATTAAAGTTCATGGCTTGACTTAATTGAATATTAATAATTCACTTAAAACAAGCCCATATGAGATATAAATATTTATGCTTGACTCATCAAACACAAGGGTGTAACAATCTTCCCATTTTGATGATGGCAAGACAAATGTTTTAAATACAAATATGTGACAAAGAAAATAGAAATAAATTTTTAAGGAGGAAATTAAGAATTAACATGCTCCCCCTATCTTGATGCTCCCCCTAACTCCTAACTATTCTCCCCCTTTGACACCATCAAAAGGGAGTGAACCATAAGCAATGTCTAAAATTCCTAATTGTTCCCTCAATGTTTGAAATTGCTTCGACGGTAAGGGTTTTGTAAAAATGTTAAACAATTCAAGATTAATGGGAACATAGTCTAATTCTACTAATCTTTTGGCCACTTGGTCTCTATTAAAGTGATATCTAAGATCTATGTGCTTAGTCCTAGAATGATGAACTTGATTCTTGGCTAATGCTAATGTACTAGTGTTATCAATTCTAATTGGTATATGTGTGACTTCTAAACCATAGTCTTGAAGTTGTTGTCTTATTTGAAATCCTAAGAAAAATAAATTTAGCTCACTCATCATGCTCATTTCGAATTATTTAGTCATAAGATCTCCAAATTCTCTACATTTCTTTTTTTTTGCACTACCAAAAATAATATCATCAACATAAATCTAAATAATTAGTAAATCATTTCCTAATGATCAAATCTTTTGGATGTGCGGTTGCAAATTTCCATCCTTTATGTAACTTCTTTTTTTTCTTTTTCTACTTCAAGATTTTCTAATTTTTCTTCATTCTTATTCAAATCTAAGTTCTTTACTAATTTTATTTCATCTTCTAAATACTTCTCATTAATTAGTTGGATAGACTCAAAAAACACAACATATATTGTTTCCTCTACCTTATGGGATTCTAGATTAAAGATTCTATATTCTTTTCTAATAGATGAATACCCAAGAAGTGGATTTTTATTTTCTTCTTGGTTTTGACTGTATAAGGTGTAAAATAAAAATTAGAAACATACCGCTAAATTAAATCATCAATTTAAGTTTTATTAATGTCCTAGACCTATCCTCGAATGTCTCCAAATATTTTGGAGACATTTTCTTCTAGTCTTCTAAGTTCTACTCTTAGGAACCCAAGAAAGCTTAGATTGAGAACTAAATGGAGCTTGCATGTTCTCATTCTTAACAATCCATCTAAAATTTTGTTTTTGTGAATATATATTTCTTCTAAAAAAGCAATTTTTCATAGTATGTTTAGGTTTACAACAATAAAAACAAACAATATTTGATGGCCTTGGCATGCTTATGTATTTAGGTTTTTCAATATTGAATATATGTGAAGAACAATAAGCATGTGAAGCATAAGAAATATGTGAAGTTTTTCTTACTCTAGCATGCTAAAAAAATCGTATTTTTCTTTCAAAAGTAAAATATCATGTTTTAAAGAAGTATTCTCAATGATAAGGGAAGCCTTTTGGTCACATATATGTTGATTTTCTATTCTTTCATTTTCATCTTCTTTTATAAAAAAATCAAGTAATTCAACTTATTCTTTGTAAGCCTTTTTCAATTTTTTATGAGCACTCATTAAAGAAGTCAATGCATTCATTATTTCAATTTAATTATTTTCTAAAATATCTCTTGTCCAAGTGCTTACCTCATTTTCTTCTTCTTCTTCACTTGAAGATATTGAAGATGCCTCATTTGCCATAAAACAAATCATCCCTTCTTCTATTCTACTTGAGCTTGAAACATCTGCATCTTCGAAAGCACTCCATGTAGCTTGGAAGGCTTTCTTTTTCTTCAATTTCTTCTTCTTCTTCTTCTTCTCCTCTTCATATGCTTGTCCTTGAGTTTTGGACATTCCGGTTTAATATGACTAGTTTGACCACACTCAAAACAAGTTAGTGGCCTCTTCCTCTCCTTGTTCCTCATCTTCTTCCATTTCCTATCAAGAAAACTTTTTGCCAAATTTTTTGCTAAACCATGAACATGAAAACTTACCTCATCCTCTGAATCCGTTGAGGAGGTTGAAGTGCAATCGAAATCATATTTGGTGGCTTTGAAGGCCATGGGTTCTTCCTTTTTCCTTTCATGCTTTAACTTGCTTGTAGAAGCCTATTCTGCAAGTCTCCTAGTCATCTCTATTTCGACAGTGAGAAGTTCCCTAAGAAGTTCATCCAATGAAAGTTTGTTGACATCTTTAGCTGCTTTAATAGCCGTTGCAAGGGGATCATATTCCTTTGGAAGGATTCTCAAAATTTTCTTTACTAGGTCACAATTTGAGAATTTCCTTCGACATTCCAAGATTTATCAAGCCATTTGTACGTCATTAAATCTGAAAAACATACTTTTAATACTCTCACCAGGATTCATTCTAAAAAGCTCATAGTCTTGGGTGAGGATGTTGATCTTCGTCTCTTTCACTTATGAGGTGCCCTTATAAGTTACTTCGAGTTTTTTCTACACCTCAAATGCCGTATACAAGTTTATAATTTGCATAAATTTACTAGGAGAAATTCCACAATGAAGATAGTTCAAGGCCTTAGCATTCAATTGAGCCAATGTTTTATGCTCAACATTAAACTCACTAAAAGGCTTGACTTCATTAGTAAAAGAATTTCTAGGAAGTTCACAAGGCTTAATCATAACTTTCCATTATTCTAAATCGATAGATTGAATAAAAATTTTAAAATGGTTTTTCCAACCTCTTAGAAAAATCATGAAATATAAATATTATTAAAATATAAAATGATATACTAATAAAATAATTATCAACCTCTTAGAAAAATCATATTCTATGTAAGAGTAAAACAAATAATAAATAATATGCAAAAGTATCTTAATTATGAAACATTTTATATATTAATTTTATTTTGTGCAAATATCATAATTACAAGTTTTACTTATTGAATTTAGGACGAAAACATCTTTTTCAAATTTATTTTTTATTTTTTACAAATATAAACATGCATATTTATCACCAAATAATTTTTTAAATATATATATGTAGACATACACACAAACACACACACACACACACACACACCATATTTCACTCTAATTATCATCGTTATTTTTCCCCATATTATACTATTAGCATGACATATTTTATATTAATGTATTATATATTTTGTAAATTTTTTTATCAGCATACCATACATTAAATTCTTTACATTATATGTTTTATGTAAAACCACTCTACGACAAATCCTATATTATTGTTGATTCCTTAACTTTTATAACTTAACGTACAATATGTTGGGCATCTTGTATGGCATGCACAAATCGCATATATTGTACTCGAATAAAAATGAATAAATTTTCCTCTACAACCTTAATGGCAATATGTTATGTAATTTCTTGACATCATTATAGAAGAATATTATATAAAATGATATATTTGTAAATAATAGAATATTTAGGTATTTTATACTAGTGTCATGTTGAAACTCATGGGGAATAAGATTTTCAAATTCTCAACAGTCATTGTATGGGTAGGATAAAAAATTATTTTAACTGCCCTCACTTCCCAAGCTTAATTCAATAGTAAGCATTGAAGAGTTTAGGTCATCACAACCTTGTTGTCTCAGCTTATAAATAAGTCTAGTAGGCCCAATCCAATGAGCTTTTTCATATAAGAAAATTGAGAAGCAAATTTGTGCCATAAAGGAGAGTTGAAAAGGTTTGAGTCATCGATGACGTAAGTTTTTTAGAATGACTGTAAGAAAGGTTGAAAGGCATCAAGGAAAGGATGTTAACTATCTAGCGGTCTCCTGCACAAGCAAGGAATTTATTTAACCTTTGCGTGTCAATTATAAATTGGAGGTGTCCCCTAAACAAATATATATTTCGTGCTATTTTGACATGAGAAAGTTGATCGTGTTTTCGCTGTTGCTCCAAACTTGCTTGGGTTCCCAGTCAAATATATATTAACACTCGCCTACTGGAAAATGGAGTGGGGAGTTCAAAATGAATGGAGAAAGTGAAATTATTTTTACTTTCTGCAATCAGTTGACCTCACAGAAGACACAAAATTAATGGATATTCTGGGAGAATATAAGAAACTCTGGAGCAAGTGGGATGCACGTATTTTGATAATGGTAAGCCTCGCGATACAAATTGTGCTCATCTTCCTTGGACATTTGAGAAACACCTCAGCATCAAGAGCATGTATAAGAATGGCTGTTTGGAGCATCTATCTTTTGGCCAACTGGGTTGCCGACTTCGTTCTTGGCTATATAAGGAGCAGCATGGATGACAATAGCAACAACACCATCCTCGCATTCTGGGGCCCTTTCCTTTTGCTTCACCTTGGTGGCCCAGACACCATCACCACCTATTCCATGGAGGACAATGACCTGTGGGCTCGACACCTTCTTGCCCTCGCCTACGAGCTCATCATTGACGTCTATGTTTTGTTCCAGTCTCTTCCAAGTAACCTCCTGCTCGCTCCCACCCTGCTGATATTCTTTGTCACCATTGTCAAGTACGCAGAGCGGTCTTACTCGCTCTACAGAGCCAGCACTGACGGTTTCAGCAGCTCCGTGGTCATTTGAAGCAAGCAAAGTCAATTAAACCAGATTTCTTCCAACCGTAGGATAATTGTAACACGTGTGCAAGACAAAAAATGAAAAAGGCGAATTGAATCCTTCAAAAGGAGCTTTCGATATGTACTCCATTTGGAAGCCTTTCTTTGTTGATGTTATTCCACTTGTGGACGTATACAAGGTAATCGGTGACATGTTGAAGGAGATGATTATCAAGGAAGTTTTGGGCCTGACAAGCATGGAACTCAGCTATGCCTATGATGCGATCTACACGAAGGGTGTCGTTAATTGCTCACGTGCTGGTGCCATCCTCAGGGTGATCTACTCCTCCGGTATCCTTCTCGCTTTCTTGTTGTTCATTTTCTCCCCAAAGTATAGCTTTGACACTAGTGACATCACGATCACTTATGTCCTACTTGGAGCTTCCATATGTCTTGATACCGTGGCTTCTCTCATGTTCCTGCTTTTCGACTGGTCGGTGGTCTTCCTTCTCGAATTTAAGAAATTGGGCAAGTGGGGTTTGCTTCTTGCCCAGCTCATTCTCAGAATAAGGAGAAGATTGTGGCGAGAAAGAAGATGGAGGACTTCAGAGATGCCACAACTCAACTTGATCACCAACTGCTTTAGGAATGTAGCATTACAGCCAAAGAAACATGTATCACCAGACAATCCAAAGAACAGGAGGATAAACAAATGGGCTCGCAGAATAGAATCCAAGCTTAGACAACCAATAGAGCATTTTAGGAGGCAACGGTATTGTTCCCTAGCTAGACCAGTGGATTTTCATCCTAAACTTCGTATTCACAAAAGTCAGCAAAGGCAATCAACATCTTCTAGAGCTCATCACTGCACATGCTCAGAAATGCTTACAAATATCGTGGGGGCAGTTCAACGATATGGTAGAGCTCGCAGCACTCCGACAAGTCGATGCCCCAGTATGGGTTGTCCCTGCATTCCTTAATTTGACAGAAGGCTTGTTAGTCGATCAGCAAGTTCTTGTGTGGCACATTGCGACACAGCTATGCTACCACTAGAAACCCCTGGAGCTACACCCGTTGCATCATCCTCATGAAACACAACGACAGTCAAAGGGGTTAAGAGTGCAGAAGAGCACTTGACGCGGGATGCAGGCATTCAAGTGCTTGTCCAACTATATGTTGTATCCGGTGTTGATGCGACCAGAGATAATGGCAACCATTGGAGGAGCAAGCCCGCTGAGTTACTAGCATCCTTGTTAAGATATGGTACAGTTCACCGAACGACATGAAGAGGATTTGACGTCGAATGTGAACAACGATTATGAGGTTGAGCAGAAGCCGTGCAAGGTGATGCTGACGTATCCTATAGAATGGATCACATATCCATCTTTGTTTCAGATAGCCCGAGTGCTTGCACACCAGATTATTGTGCTTGTGGAGGACCAAGGTGGCAGGTGATCACATTGGCATGGGTGGAGCTTTTCATGCCAGAAGCAAAGAATACCCGAGCGAGCATGCACAGCAGGGGAGGTGACATTCTAACTTTTGTTTTGCTTCTTGTGAAGTATGTGGGAATGGTGGATGCTTTGGATATGGGCAGATACATGACAGGTGGTGCGCTGGACACAGCCAAAAAGCTACCATCCTTCATTAAACTATATTTAAGAAATCGACAGCTTTGATGACGACTGGTGAATAAGTGTGAATAATGTGTCCATAGATTCAACTTCGGTTAAATCACAAATTCTCCTTCAACTGGTCTACAAAAATTGGTCCTCATAATAATATTGAAGATAATGACACTCCAAAATAAACAATCTTTCAAAGCATAGTTTTTGTACATTTGCTCTTTGAGAAAGATGAAAGAAAGAAAATATAATTTATTGAAAAAAATAATATATGGATGTTTGTTCATAAAGAATAATATAATAACATAGAAATATTTTATGATAATAAATTAATAATATCAGTGACAAAAAAAACCTTATTTTTCATGAAAGAACAAAAAAAATATATTTTTTTACTCTTTATATTCAAGTTGTTGTATTCATTTAAAGTTATCAAAGCACAAATATAAACAAAAATAGTAATAGTTGTTCAAATTTTATTTTATAATTTTTTTCTCATTCAAGATAAAAAATCTCCACAATTGTTCTATTCTTCTTTTTTTACAATTTTATTTTATTTTGGTACTTTTCTAATAAACAATTGCTTATGAATTTCATGTTTTTGTGCAAAAACTCAAATTCTTTAGATAAAAATTTTTCTTCTCTATTAGCTCAAATAATTTTTATATTAAACAAATTTTTTATTTTTATAAGACCTTCAAATTCCTTATATTTTTAAAATACCTTTAATTTATGAACTACAAAAGATATCCAACTCATATGAATAAGGTCATAACTAAATAATAAATAATATCTATTGTTTTTTTGAAATAAAATATTCATTTATTACAAATATCAACATGAACTAACTCAAGAGACTACATAACTTTCTAAAACTTAAGAATGATCATTATTGGTGCTTATCAAAAATATAACTTTCACAAATAAAGTCAACAATAAAAATAAAAAATATCATTCAATATTTTTTATTTTATAACTTAAATCTAACAAAATACAAATAATTATTCTAATAATATCACAACTAAGATTTATTCTTAACCTCTACTACAAATACATTACTTTTAATATAAAATTTTTTTTATTAAAAAAACCTCATTGACACAATTCATCCTCAAATATACAAAATAATTTTATTATATTACTTATCTAACACTTAATGAACCATAAGCTAAAAATTCAAATGCTCAACAAATATCATGAACAAATTTTTTTAATCATTTATCCATCATTATGATTTAAAAAATTTTCTTGACATCTATTCTATGAACTTAAGCTTTTATTCATATTCACATAAAAATTTCTAGACTTTGAAACTTAAAAAAGTCCACATCATTGTAATACTAGAAGTTGAATATAAAAGTTAAATGAAATTCAAAACTTTGTTTCAAGGCAGCCTTGGTTTACACATCCTTTACACCTCTTTAAAGGGAAAGTATTCATTAACTCAAAATCTCAATCAATACTTATTGGCCTCATACATCGCATATATATCTTTAACGATTTGGACTAATCAGAATGATAAAAGGGAAGCTACGTAAAGATATAGGTCATAACAAAAAATGTGATCCCAGATTGCTGAAATCGATTGGAGTTGCCGAGCTTCACTTCCATGCTATCCTTTCCCTAAACTGTTTACCACCTTGCCTTTGCTACTTTTTTTCTCTTGTCGAGAACAAGCTGCTCTTGCTCTTTTGGTAGCCAGCGGCATCGCCTTTGAGTGCTGCTTCTGCCTGTTGCTTAGCACACCAGTCTGGTTAAATAATAATAGCAACTTATCTCAAGGCAACCCAGATAAAAATAAGCTTTGAAATAACAAAATCACATAACAAAACAAAAAAACATGATGCTCTTGCAATTAAAAATGGCAAATAGTACTATGGCATACCTTTTTTTCACGACAGTTTTAGCCTTGTACTTTTCTCTATCCCCTCTGCCTACTCGAACGAGAGCTACTCTCTCCTGCTTGCTGAGCTTGCTCCTGACGTGCGCCTAAACACAACACATGGTTATCATTTGTTAACCAATGAAGTTTAGTAAATTGCTTTTAAAAATGCCAAACCAACTTGGATGGGTCAAACGTCACTGTATGCACTCAACTCAAAAGTAAGATAAACTTGAATACATCCAAGAGGTTCTGATTGTTCTTATTCCTAAAATTTCAATGAGATCACTCCCAAGGTATGGCTGGTGAGAAACATCAAAGAAAGCAACCAAGTTATAAGACAATAAAAGCAGGAACCTATGAACTATATTTGTGTAGAATTGAGCACAGATTACTTCATGCTTAAGAAAATAAAATTGCTGACACAGCTCAGTAATAATGCTTCCATTAGCTAATTTCTATGTTGAATATAACTATGTGCTTTTGCGGGATGAAATAAAACTCCATTTGGATCTAATTACTTGTGCTAGAAATTACTTGATATTGCCTAATTTTACTTTAAATAATGCATGGTCAAAGTATAAAACATGATTTAATCCCCCTAACAATGAAATTAAGTTATATCCTATGAAGAATTATGTGCCCAATAAAACTACGTCATCGATATTTCATCTTCAAAATACTAAGTTGACTGATTCACCTGTAGGACTAACTAACTGGCTTCACTTCTCCAAACAAGATCAACATTAACATCATCAGGCCATTAAAAGCAATGAAATATGCATGAATAATACACGTTGAGAAGTGAAATCAGAAGGGCCATCAAGCCAATAGAAAGCAACAATGTTAGAGAATTACCTCAAGTTTAACAGGGTTCAAATGTTTTGCACTTAGCTGCTCAGAAGATGGAATTTCAGAAGTTGCTGCTTTATAGCCTTCATCCTTTCTTAATAAACCATATTGAGACAAGGCCTTCTTTGCCTCTTTATTTGCTTAATAAACATTTCAATATGATTTCTCAAGTTAAACTTCTAGTCAAGACATGAAGACCCTACATATAACTTATGCTCATTTATTTGATAACAACAGAGACTACCTTCAATTTAAAAGCTATGTCAAGAACATCTGAATGAACAAGGTAATCTTTACAGAAGCCATGCTATCAATAAATACAAGATAATCGATGAGTTGCTGGAAAATTGAATACAAAAGATAAAAGATGAAGTCTACCTTCAGTTCTTTAATATGTTGGAAGTCTTCATTAGAAACAATACCATCAGCATCATCAGTTGAAACTTCAGCAACCTTGATTACTACAAGTCTTTTAAGAGAACGCAGACTTGCATCAACAACATTCAGGCATTCAACAAAATTGCCTAGCTTCCTCTTCTTTCTATTTGACGGATCTTTCCCATCGTCAGCATCTTCATCTTGCCCATCAATACGCATGGCTTGCACTTCTATTTCTTCATTCACTTCTTTAGTGCCACAAACATTAGCCAATTCCCCATCATCTGAACTTTCTTCATCACTGTCATTCTTGTAGGCATCATCTTCCAAACCATCAATACCACTAGATTCTCCACTTTCAGGGAAACATTCATTGTCACTCTCTCCATCAATTTCTATAGAATACTCATCTTCTTCATTAGCAACTCTAGCACAGATATCATTGTCAACTGGTGAGGAATCATTTTCAGCTTCAGAACCATAAGCAGCATTTCATCCTCAGATCTACTATATAAAGGCTTATCATCATCTTGTTTAAGTAACTCAACACCGGGCACGTCATTGGCAACACTGACTTCTCTAAATGCTTTTGGTCTGGCTTTTGAATCAATGGGATGACTTCGATCTTTCTTGACCAAAAATGAAGAGCATATCTATAGAAATGAAAAAAGAAAATTGAATTTTTTTCCAAAATATAACAAATTTGCCATTCTTTT
This sequence comes from Vanilla planifolia, assembly GCA_023846275.1. Lineage (NCBI taxonomy): Eukaryota > Viridiplantae > Streptophyta > Magnoliopsida > Asparagales > Orchidaceae > Vanilla > Vanilla planifolia. Next base: position 1,217,496 of record JAIUJO010000015.1, on the reverse strand, counting down.
TTCATTGCACCATTAAGGATGCCGTAAAGAAATAGCAAAGTCAAAAACATACCTCTCTTAATAATGTGACCAAGGTGCACGCAGCAATTGAAACAGCTTTCTCATGCGACTTTTTGTACAAGACCAAGTCATGAAGAAGGTCTTCATTCATCAACTAAGTCACAATGAAAAAAAATTATGAAAGATGATGGTAACTGCTCCTTTTATGCTGTAGTAAAAAAAAAATAAAGGAATCTAAATATTCTTATCTTGATATGAAGAGCAAGAATGAAAGAGCAACAGCTCAGTTTAGGCTGTCTGTAAATGCAAATAAATCTTGCTTCCTAGGTTTTGATCACCTAGAAGCTTTTTTAAGTGCCGATTAGAAATTCTATATCAGAATTGCAAACTGAAAAATAGTTCATAAATTACCACTGATATGCAAATATGAAGGGAAATCATAATGTAAAGAGACAAGGATTCATGATGTCACATAAGTGTTTGAGTAAATATATAAGGTACAAATTTCATAATGCATTAGTTCCAACTACCTATCTATCATGCATATGAGCCATGTTGCTATTCCTTTCCTTTGAATGCTTGTTTAACATATGCAGGCACTTAAATCACATATATTTCCATCTTTTCAAAGGTGTAATTCATGAAAAACTGCAGTATTTATTACTATATCATCATGTGCACTAACAAGTCTTTTACATATGCTGTTACCTCTTGAAAAGTGCATTTAGCAGTATCCAAGCCATTTTAATTAAATATGTTTGCATATTTAGGTATAATTGAAAGGCAATTGCATCGAATGCAAGAGCATTAGTTTGATAGCCTAAATTATTTAATTATAAAATACATTTGCATTTGTGTATTTAATGTTGAATGTAAACTGTACAGATCCAACACTATGAAATCAATATATTTTGATGCATCTCAAAAAAAAATCATGTGGCTAATAGCTAGATTTGAAACTTGGGCAAACCATTAAGGAAATCTTGAAATGAGATATCTGCTAGTACATTATTTGTATTTTTTGAAGTCTTTTAAATTTTTTTATAAATTTTTAAAAAGAAAATTAAAACAATATTTTATATAATCCTCTTTATTATTATAAAAATAATAAGGTTACCCTTCCCAATCCTTTTTAGCTATGCTCTACGCATTAGGAGGTCTGAGAAAAAAAAGAAGAGCATGGGAGAAAAGAAAAAGATAATAGCTTGTGCTTGGGTCTGGAGGGCTGCAATAAGCAAAGCTTCACCTAAGAAAGTCATAGTAGACATTACTTCAATCTAGGAAAAGAGTTTCATAAAAGAGCTCATATCTTGAATTGCATAAAAAAGACTGTTAAAAGTGTACTTTTGATTGAGATTTTCCTCCCTTGGAATGCTGTTAAATTTTCTATTGAGATGCTCAAGCGATGGTTTTGAAGTAACCAAATACTTGGATGAATTTGGTAGTGTTGTTAAGAAAGTCTATGTCACATACCACACAATAGGCTTAATCGCACAATATGACAAGCAAAAATATACCATACGATATGAGAGAATCACCTTTACAATCGTTGGCACCTGAATTATGCGCAATGTTACAGTGATATATGATAAGATCAACCCTGTTGTCATTAGTAGCAAAATTATGTGCCACGATACGATAAGGATGTTATCATCATAAGTAGAAGATACTAGGTAATGTGGGCGATGGTTCCGTAAAGCAAAAGATGGATTTAAAAACATTTTGTAACTATGTTTATGAATACTTATTGTATGAAAATATATAGTTTAGAAAAATAATAAAAAAAGAAAACTTAAAATAATGTTTAAGAATTTCAAAAATCTTAAGAATAAAATATAATTAATTACTAACAGCACATAATAAAAATTATAAAAAAAGATAAACAAATGAAAAGGAAATAAAAGTGACATAAAAGAGTCATTATATGAACAAACTAAAACTACAATATAAGTTAGTTAAATTGTTAAATTATTTTAAAATATTATTTTGGATTGTGATGTACTGTCATTTGAGCATACTGCATAACATATATTTATCTATACATATGTTCTGATTTATATGAAAACATTCTATAATTATATACACACACATATGGCAATTAAAAAATAAAATAAAAAATAGAAATATATGATAGAAAAAGAAATTAAAAAAAGGGAGAATGATTAACTAAATAAATCTAGAACACGAAAATGATGAAATAAGAATGTGATGATTTCTCTATTACCCCATCTCACGATTGTTCGATGTGAGAGAATCACCTTTTCTATTTTTGGTACCTAAATTATGAGATACGAAAAAACAAAAAACCCTCCACCATGGATACAGGATTCTTTACAATGCTTGCAATGGTACAATGGTATGATCACTCCTATTGTCTGTAGTAACTAAATTGTGAGCCATAGAACGACAAGTACAGCACCATGTGACTACCAAATACTAGACAATGTGAGCGATGGCTCCATGATAAATAATCTGATATAGAATCCTGAGTGAGAATAGTGATCATATGAAAAAATTAAAAATCTTTAAGAAATAAGTAAAAAAAATTTAAAAATAAAATAAAATGAATACAAATATGAGAACAAGAAAAAAAATGATATATGATATTAATATTATACGACAATTATGTGTATTATGAGCATATAAACAATGATTTAGCATTTTATATCTTTTATTGATAGCATATATTATTCTTAATTATTGCTCCATCTTTATTTAACCACACATCCATATTATTTTATCTTCTTGCAATTAGTAGTTTACAAAATAAGTATATTATTCTTAATTACTTATATTATAAGCCAAGATACATGCATATACAAAGCTAAGGGTTCTTAAAATATAACTTAAGATTTTGAATTAAATAGCATATTATTTTTTAAACTTTGTGAAAGACATTAAATGTGAAGACAATTGTTATACTTATTGACAAAAATACATTTATATACTTTTCAACTTATCTTTCATTTGATAGCTTGAGATCACGTTTGGTGCTTTCTATGCTATTATTTTATCTTAAGATATTATATTGGATATTTGATGCTTTTCATCACCCACACTCAATTTTGGAATTGTGTCTTTTAGATTTGTCACATGCTCTCTTTATTGTATGTATTCTGATATTATTGGTATATTTTAATATTAAGCCAAACGGGGAGTGACAATTAGACCATCAAAAGTGCTAATACAATAAATGTGAACTTTAGAAGCGCATGGACACTGTTGGCTTACCAATAGCTCTTTTCCACATGCACCAAACTGGATGCTGGCAGAAAGGCATACAGTGCTGTCGCTTTCAAGGGGAGCCACTTGCAAGCTAGCACCATCTGTGAAAAAACTAAGTTGGACACAAAAATTCATCACAAAGGAAACCAAGCAAGAACAAAAGAATCCATTAAAACAACACAAAATTACTTGACAATAGTCCAAAATAATTGAGAAAAAAATTGATTCAAAGCATAACAAGTTAAACAGAAACCTAATCAGATGAATAGAACACATACCAATGGCATCCTCAAGCACATCTCACGTACCACATTTAACCCAACAACAATTGCCTAATAGAACACAAGCAGCCGATTGAAATCAATACACCACTCAGTAATGACAAAATATTCAATATCTAAACAGAGTATAAAACACCTCAAGACGAGAACCATCATGCACAAATTGATTCAATATTTACCCGAATTGCAAATTGGCAGGAAATTAAATTTAGTCCATCCATAACTAAACATAGCCCCACCAACAAATACAGTTAATTGAATCCAAAACCAAACCTATTATTCTTAGTATTATTATCTACTATGGATAACTCACTGGATTCATATCAAAACAAAAGTCACTTCAGAAAGGGAAATGAAATGTAATAGGCTGCGATGTACTAAAGGAATTAACAATGGCAAGAAACTGAGATTAAAATTTTTCTTCATTTAGAACTCTTAAAAATTGGTGCAGTAAGAAAAATGCACACCCTGATCCAACATATTTGATGACATTCTATACCAGTCCCAAGACGTTATCCACTTTATAATTAAATCTCTGAGCAGCCAAGAGATGACTCAAAATGAATATACAAAGAAGTACAATTCTAATCTTAGAAAGAAATTTATTTGGCAATTGCCTATTGTGACCATAGGCTTCAAAAAAAATTTCAACAATTCTCAATAACAATTTTTAAAATTAAAAAGATCATAAAAGTAAGCACTAGCTACTGCTCAATAGATCATGACCTTGAAATTAGACCATTTTGTTAAAAAAAAAATACGAATTCAACTATAGGAATATTTAACATTTTTTACTTGAAAGGCTGATATATTATGCTCTATGTGGAATTAACCTCGCTTTACCAAAACATGGACCCATTTTAAAGCTTTTCATATTTTCGTTAGCATGTTTACAAACGTCAAAAACTCCAACAATATTTAAAATACTAGATAATATGGTACAATCACAAATTTTCAAACTAAGTTGTTTTTAATGATACAGAAGAACTATGAATCTAACACAATGTTCCTCATTCCATCTTCAGTTATATATATAATAATGACCCCCAACACACCCATGCAAACAATCAGGAGCCTCAAAAAGAAGTTTATAAATAAGCAAAAAAATGATAAGGCAAGAATGAAAAAGGGAAAATCTAAGAGAACAAAAAAACTGCCATCAAACTGTAGGCATCAACATTCAACCAAGTAAGGGGAAGTAGACATCATTAACAATAGGGAGAAAAAACCATTATAAAAGCAATCACGACCAAGAAGTATAAATCTTATTATCTAATAGGTGCCTGCATACTACAGACATAAAATAACTACATGGAGATCGACAAAAAAGCTAAACACCTAAAATCGTTCATTGCATACATGAAGATGAGAGAAGAGCATCTCAGCAAATTCCGTGGAGTTAGACAAAGTATGAATTATGACTTGGAACAAGAATTTTCAAAAAAAAAGAAGGACTTCAATTCAAGGTTTATTAACCAGTGCATCTTTAAGATGAATAAGAGGAGGGTAGGAGTGTGCTACTTCATTTTTTGATGATTGACGTTGCTGCCTTTTCATACCGCAAAAAACACATTGCAATTTTGCCTTCTTCATTTTCTTGCTCGAAGTAGTGCCCTTGTGTTGTGCCCAAATATGTACAAAGATATCACTATTAAAAAAATATTTAGGAATTCCAGTACCTAACCCAATTATACAGCAATGATCATACAAAACATGCATTAATCAATGAAAGTGTTTCATAAGTCAAGTTTTTCCTTAAAAAGCAATTACCATCACCAGCATTTTTGTAATCACATAGACTGTAGGTAAAAGAAAACAAAATCCTACAAAAACTTGAGAGACTATCGAGACCTTTCAGTGGTAATAGCACGTCTTTTCCAATTTAATCGCATAAACTTCGTTAAAAAAATGTAAACTCATGCTCAAAGTTCAGCAGAACAGAGTGAGCAACATGAAAATCTACATATGGAATTGATGCAGAAGAACAAAAATTGAGAAGATACATATCGATGTTCTGATGATCAATTTCTTTGATATATTTTTGGTAAGCTTATATCACCAAACAAAATTATAGAGGCCATCTATGAATATTTTTTTACTTAAGGTATAATGATGACATTTGAAAATTCTTTAATTTATGCATATCAACTTCTCCACCTCCAAGTGACAAGGTTATTCTTTGTGATGAATGAGCATTGTCTCAAAAAACTGCTCTTCTGAATGCACAAGGGAAACTATATCAGAATAATATAGTAAATCAGCAAGTAAAAAAACCGTTTCAGATATAACATTCCATTCAAACATGTGAAAAATAGACTAAGGCACTTATACTAACTCAAGCATGTCTTAACCAAAGCACAAACTTTGAGTCAATGACTAGGCACAAAAAACTGATTGAATGTCCTCAAGTCAAATTGAATAATATTAAAGAAATTTACCTAATTTACTTAACTGCAAAGACCTGATTAAAATAACACTTTAGTTATTCATTATTTAGGTTTTCTGGAACATTAATAAAGAGCTTTTATTAGTCAAACGAAAGAATAACTTGCTGGAATGACCATCCTTGTAGATGGAAATCGACATAAAACTAAAAAACTGAAAACTCGGTTGAAACTTCTGCAACTAGAACAAAAAGGATTTTACTTTATTGAATCAAGACTTGCATAATAGTTTCAATATAAACTATTCAATCAAAAATCCAAGACCTTATGCAAATATTTTGAAAGCCACATCACCATCTCAAAGTTAAAGTGCAATATATGTCAATCATTGTTTGCTGACCATTAACACCACAACATATCATGGACTCTAATACCACCTAGATTATCGTATGGAATAACTATGACATCACATCATGCTTATTGCATCTTCATCACTCCACACAAGAAAGCAAAAAAAAAAAAAATTGTAGACACCAACTACATGCCTTATAAACAGCTTCCTTACTAAGAAAGATTTGTGGATTTTTGATATATTAATCATCCTAATCACTTCAGGCTTCACCATCATCATCATCACCATCAACACACTAATAACTGAGAAGGAAACACAAAGCCGATACCATGACCATGTGTTCGGCAAAAGGAAACAATAAAAAAGGCATAATAAGATGACTAATGGGACTTAACCAATTGCAGAGACAAGGAAAATATCAAGCTTCAGGACTATGAAAGCATGCTTTGCAAATAGCATTAGTAGTTCGATCATCAAACCATAATTTTCAAACAAGATATCATACATCAGTTATTATAATCAACAAAATTAGGAAAAATCAGCAAAAATAGATTATATATGACATCACGCATCAATAGCAATGAGAAAAGAATATTTTGAAGCTTCTTATTTTTTGCTTCATTTCTATGTTTTTGTTCATGTGTCGAATAATGTGCACAACATAAGAAAATGCAAGTTTTCTGAGGTTTCGATCACTAACGATCTGAAGGTCCATATATAATTCAAGAGGCACATCCAACTCAACAATCTGCCTATACAAATAAGCAAATCGTAATCAAAGCATAAACTTTCAAAACAAACAAGAAAAATCAATAATATGCTAGAGAACTTCAATTTATGTAGAATCATTGGAACAACATACCTCTTGCAATACTAAATAATATTATGAAAAACAAAATTCCATTTTGGTTATTTTAATATCATTTGGTTTAAGCCCATAAACTTTCATAGCCTTCATCTAGGCATTTGAAGTTGGTAAAATATTTCACATAAGCCATTTCTCTTAGCTTATATTATACACTTAAAAACCGCACTTATCCATCTCTCCTTCCCAATTCTTTCAGTTGACCTTTAGGCAACTCTATGATGTATCTTTCTATTTATCTTGGACGCCTCCCAACAATCTACTTTTATGACTTGCACCTCTCCATTGCCCTCAAGGTAGCCAAACCATGGCAATGTATGTCCAAAATTGTGTTAAAGCTAATGCTTAGGACTTCCTATAAGCAATGTGATATATTGTCTAAATATACTAAAAGATTAACAAAGATCGTTATATCAACAATGAGTTAATTGAAAAGAAGTAAGGATTCCTCCACCATCATGGATGGATACGTATAAAGAAATAATTTCAAGAAACTAGAATTAAATCATAAATTTCACTAAGTTAATTAACATCATGATTTATAAGAAGATAAATGTTACTGTTGTTCAAAAAACTAGGCACATTGTCAGAAAACCAAGGTATTAACAATTTTAGGATTCAAGCTTCAATACACAAGTAAGAATTGAAATAGAAATGGGTTAGTACAATTTTGGATAAGTCTATAAACGATTATATAACGAATGTCTATTATGGGATTAAAGAGCTTAATGAAGAACAACAAATGATTGTAACATTTTCTTATCATTACTTCAAGGAACAAAAACATTTTCTTAATTCTACAAGGGAATCATCATAAACTAAAATTAATTATTATTATGATATTTCTTCCACATGCTTAAAAAAGCATTAGAAAAGGAAAAAAAGAAGCTAGCATTGTACATATTGAAATTATGAAAAACATGTGTAACAAAGTAATGATGAGTGCATATGGAGGCTTTATATTGATAAGGCATTAGAAAAGAATAAAAATAAATTAAAATTTCATATATTAAAAATAAATTCGCACGCCTAATGAGAACATATTCAAAATTTCTCAATGACAATCGAATTTCATTATGGCTATGCTTTAAGTCCTTGGATGTGTTCGTAAACTTAATTTCAAAAATGTTTTCTACCTGTGCACCAAAAGCATCAAAAACATTTTAAAAATTTCTCACAACTCCCATTTTTGCACATAAAAAGATAATGCTTCATAAGTACTTTTGTGCTCCTCCTTTCATAAAACTTCCTAACAACATAAGTAGTAAAAGACAGCTTTAATTTTACACTAATTTTTTATGCAATTGTAAAATTCAAGATAAACCATTATTATGCATTTTGCTAATAATTTTATACCAATTGATAAGACTAAGCAAAGAGATAAATAAAAACTAAGACTAAGCAAATAGATAAAAAAACTGAGTCTATGAACAATGACTCTGAAATTTAAATGGTATCGCATTTCTAATTCTTATAATCAATATAAGGAATTTAGATTTAGACAAGTAATTCCATAAACATATTGATTGTAATAGTTATCATAAAAAAAGTAAAAATACTAAATTTACTTATTTTGAGCCTATACTTCAAAATGACAGAAAAATTAAAAAAAAAATGTCACTAATATGATCCAAGCATCGAACAAATAAGACGAAAATAAAACATACTTATGAGTGTTGTGTCATCAAAATATCACACTCAAGGATAAAGACAAATTTATAAGATTGAATGGTATCAAATGTCAATGTATGAGTACAAACACACAAATAGAATAATTGCTATAGAGATAAAGCTTTTAAGTTTGAAGAGTAACTTACTATAACGGAGAAAGTTGACATTCTACCAATTGAAGACAAGCCTAAAGAAAATCAATCTAGATGGTTTAGTTATATTAAGAAGTTTACTTTGTGATTCTATAAGAGAAGTAGATTATTGAATCTTTCAAATAGAAAAGGAAAAAATATAGAACAAAAAAAATGACTATTTACTATTGGAAATGGCTTTAACAACTTTGGATCCAAAAGAAAGACAGTTAAAGAAAAGAAAAAATAACATCTTAGAATCAATGTATCTGACCTCACTTGATGTGTTAAGGGACTGTTCTTGTAATTATAATAATAGAATATGAATTCGGTGTTGGCAGCCTAAACCTTTTTAGTATAGGAATCTAACAAAACAAATATACAACCTTATAAGAAATAGTTAAGATTCTATATTTAAGAAATCATGGGAAAAAAGTGCCTATTTTGTTCTTTGTAGAGGAAATCAAATTTTTACCTTGATAAACAATTACAAAGGCCTAATCAAGTCTACAACTTATCAACAATTATAATCTTTTCTTAAAGCTCAATGAAGTGGAAGTTTCCCATTTTCTCCAATGCCCAGTTCAAAATATAACTTTAATCTGTACAAACAAAAGATATTTCCAACCATTACAATGCTGAACAAAAATATGTTAAATAATGGTGGCCCTCCAAATTGAAGTGTACCGAACACTATAACAGATTCGACCAAAAAATAAAATAAAATAACGAACCTTCCCATTGACAAGGAGGATGATGGCTTGTGCTAGATTGGAACAAAGGGAAGACGAGAGGGTCTGAACTTCGGATTGAAGGAGATGAGAGACTAATGAGGAAATTCAGTGAGGCGTCGGGCATAGTATGGGGTCGTGTGCACGAGGAACATCTTGAGGTCACCGAGATCCTTCGAGACTACCGGGTTCGACGATGAACTGAGCATAGATTGCTGAAGGAAGAGATTTAGGGACGATTCGAAGTGGCCGTAGATAAGGGGAAGCTCCGCCTCATATCCTTCTGAGTCCAGCTTCATCCTAGAATGAAGCAGAGGAAGGCTCAGCCTATCAGCTACCTTTCCAAATGCATAGAAGGAAACCAGTAAGAGGAGGTTCGCCGCCATTGCCATTTCTACAGATCAATTAACAAAACCCTATTCAAAGGGAAGCTCAGAAGAACCAAGATAAGGAGCTTATGTGGTTTCAGGATGGAAAATGTTTAAATACAAAAGATAATTACTATATATTAATAATTTATTAAGCAAAAGAAGGGAGTATTGTTTTGAATTTGAATGGCAACACTACAATTGCTCTACGCGTTAGTACGGGATTAAAGTTTTTAAAATATTTTAATAAAAATAAATTTAATAATATATTTAATTAAAAGATTGTGGTATTATTACTAAATTTTGGAAACAATAATATCTTTTGTTATATTATTATTAGATTATAATCTATCAATAAGCACACCTTTATTGATAATATTTATTACAATTTTAAGATGCATAAATGTGCATCACAAATTTTGGTTATCAATCTATAATATAATTATATGATAAATAATAGAGACGTGATGTTTGAGAACCTTTATTGATAATACCAACAGCTTGAGGTTGGACAATCAAGACTTAATTGGCATCGCTTGCAATGCTATCGTTTAAGGAAACAATGCACATGATTCATCCATCTCGTACCCATGTCTTTTAGTAATGTTAGCACCTAAGGAGGTAAGTGTAAAGTTTAACTATACTTTTGACAATGTCTTATGTCACCACATGCAACACATCCTCCAAGGAAATAAAAGAAGAAAGATAATACTTGCTCATTCATTATTGATGCACAAACTCAAATAGGAAGTGACAATTAGGGTTTAATTGAAAGAAATAAATTTGCATACTTGAAGAACAAACATTTTTCTAAAGAGGAATAGAATTTTTGTTTATTCCTCTAGTTTTTCTCGTCCTCCTTTGTGAACCTCGACTTAGGAGACCCCAAGTTATTACTTAGTTTTTTAATAATCGCACTCAATAAAAATCTTTACTTAGTTTTTGTTGATTCCCTTGAATCTAAATTTGACATTAACATAATTTGTAAGAAACTAGATAATTATGCTAAAATGGAGACTAAGAATCTATGATATTGTTATTTGAAAGAGAATCTCTCAACACTTTTGGTTAAAAAGCAAGCAAAGTTCCTTACATTTCCACCTCATTAGTTTGTAATCTTTCTCCTTCATCCACTAACAATCATTTCCATTTATTTTAATAACAAATAAAATATTTTACCAAATTTATTTCTTCTTATACTTTAAAGGAGCATATAAGGTAATTTAATAACACGAGCAAGAGAGACAACACCAAATACCTCTCTTCTAATCGAGAGCCCCATGAGGCTCTTAGTATCACTCTTTGACATAATCACTTTGCTTCCATTTTCACAAATCTTATTCCTTATAATCCTTCACAACATCATCTTATTGACACCACAATAATGATTTATGAATCAAAGCATACCACCTCTCCCGTAGTTAATTTTTTTATTGCCCTTAACTTTTAATCTTAAATGTAGCAACCCTTAAATCTCAAACTATATCAAATAGAAAAATTTTATATTTAAGTCAAAAAGATTGTGACAAAGTATTGTTAAACTTAATCAAATTAATTTCTTTAAATATATTATTTTTATATAAAAATATTAAAATATATTATTTTTATATAAAATTATTAAAATAACAATAAAGTGCTCAAAATATATCATAAGTTCAAACTTAGTAAAAAAATATATTATTCGAGTATATCAATAAATAGAACTCTTGGGAGATGAACTCAATGAAATTGAGTTTGTAATTTCTAAAGATCTAAAAAATTTCTTATAAATTATTAAAGATACATGTATAAATGTAATTATCAAATGGACATGTAAGATAGTTTTGGAATTTTAAAAATTACTATTTATGACAAATCTAATAAGTAGTTGATAAATTTATAAATATTAAAGTATAAAATGCATCATCTGAAATTTATAATTTTAGTGAATAATATATTTATAAATATATAAATATTAAATTTTGATGGGTCTATTTGTAATTTCTAGATATCATTATAGAAAAATATTAATAAGATCATATATTTGTAAAACAATATAATATTTAGGTGTTTTATAAAGATATCTTATCGAAACCCATGGGAATAAGATTTTCAAATTCTCAACAATCATGGTATAGGTAGGATAAAAAATGATTTTAAGCGCCTTCACTTCCGAAGCTTAATTAATTAGTGAGCTTTGAGGAGTTCAGGTCACCACGACCTTGTTGTCTTGGCTTATAAATAGGTCTAGTAGGCCCAATAGAGGCTAAGTTCATGTGAACTTATGTGCTCCAATGAGCTTTTTCATATAAGAAAACTGAGAAGCAGAGTTGTGCCATTGAGGAGAGTTGCAAAAGTTGAATCATCGATGATGTAAGTTCTATATTTTTCTATTATGTTACTATGTTGAAACTGCAAATATTTTTCTATTATGTTACTATGTAAGTTCTATATTTTTCAATTCAAAATGAGTTTGAAACTGATGAAGATGAACAACAAATATTAAGTTCCAACAACAGGCAAAGAGAAATATCTCTCAAGAAGAGAGAGAGAGAGAGAAGAAAAAATCACAAAACATTGAATTGAAGGTAGAGTCATATCTGGTGAGTCTCTCCCCTAAAAAAACTAACAAGTGCTTACTAATAAAATAGAATCGAGAGAATGCTCCTAGATCCAAAAGCATCTTTCACTTATCCTCACATGAGGACCTTTATAATTAGACAGAATAATTTATCTATGATTAATTATAGACTTTTACAATACTGATATCAATTAAAAAATTTAATTAAATTAATTACAAAAATTATAATAATTATAATGGAAGAAACTTTTTTATGAGACTTCTAGCATTTGTGTGGCTCTATTAAAGTAAGTAAAATAGAAGATGTTATTGAGAGTTACTATACTCCAATGAGGTCAAAAGTGACACAAAAATTAGTTTGAAGACTTACTATGATTGCTTGCCACTAGTTCAAATAACACCCATTGGCATATCAAGAAATGCCCAAAGTTAGTAAGAGAATGACCCAAATGCTAATAGGAAAATAGCCCAAAGGCCAGATGTCTCGAAAATAAAATAGTCTAGCCGTCTCATTTCATAAGATTCATCACCAATTTTGCCCATTTCATAAGACCACTTTTAGTTACATCTCCATTTGTTTTGCTATTATTTTGAAGTATAAATCTAAAATAATGAAATCCCTTATTCTTTACTGTTTTATGATTATTAATTATGATCATTATTTTATGTTTGACTCCAAAGATATTTTTTATAAGTCTGATTTAGCTTAAACTTCTTTATTAGTATTATCAAAATGAATAATATTGAAAACAAATGTATACACTAAAGCTCTTAATCTTAAATTTGACAATATAAAGAATTCATAAATAATACAAAAAGAAACAAATTTAATCTAAAGTCTTCGTAAATCTCACTATAATTACAAATTCTTTAGACTGTTCCATTACAATGCATACACAAATCATTTAAACATTCTTAATGACTTAAATTTATAAAGTATTAACTTGTTTCTTTATGAGAATCTTTTAATATACTTCTATTAATATTATGTTGTCTTTTTTAATTAAAAATTAAGGGTTCTTTTTTCTTGTCGTAATCTTTTAATACGTAGCATCATGGTCAACCTTCCTAATATAAAATTAAAAATCATTATGAGATATATTAGTATTATATTATTATTTATGTTCAATAACTTTATCCCTATGATTTAAAAGCAATACTTAGGAACTTAATTTTTCTATAATTACATTATTGCACATATCACATTTATTTTTATGAATAAATATCAACATACTTTTATGTCATTCATCTAATATATTGTCTTTAGAAAAATATTGTATAGTTTTGTAAGCCAAAATGTGGTTGTTATTCCTAAAAAGTTTCAAACAACAACAAAAAAGATGTTTTTAAACCAACTACATTTCCAAATTTCATCTTTTTTAATGTTTTATTTACTTTCTTTTTGTGAATACATTGGTTAAAAAATTAAAATTAATGTTTTCTTTGAACAATTAAATTTCTCTAATCCATTTGAAAAGACTTCAAAAATTCATCAAAGTTTAGTATCCTCATAATTAACCATAACTTTTTTTATCATGATTCTATATAAGATTTTCTCACTAATCAATATATCAAAAACATAGCTCAAAAACTTTATTCTTAAATAAATTCTTTATTTCATCATTAAAATTCTACACTTAATCCTAGAATATTTCTTTGACTTTTTTTACCTTCTATAATTTTAAGGTTGATGATATTTTGTTAATATTAAGTAGTCAAATCTTCTCCAAGCATGACTATATAATACTTACAATCTAAATAATCTCTTTTATTTATATAAATAATTTGTGTTGTGCAAGCTCCAGTATTACAAGTAATCCCCCTATTGTTTCTTCATTAAAAAATTTAACAATAATAATATCGCACACTAAAGCAAACTTATTTTATCTTTTTATCTTATTTATTAGCTCCTAATACTTATAAACATCATGATAACATTTAAATTATTGCACTACTCTTAAAAACCTATATAATTCTTCTCTTAAAAAATCTTTTCACATAAAAGGTTTTCTTCTATTGACTATCCAAATCAATCCAAAATATTTTCTTTACACTGGCATCTAATCTTACCCTTTGGAGGCATATATGCGAACAATACTAATAGCTTACCCTATTATAACAAATTGTAAATCTAACATTTTATTCATACGTTTATTAACGTCTGCTATATCATTGGTTTAATTGTTATCCAAAATTATAATAACGACATTTCTATTCCTATTCTACTGTTACCTAAGAAAATATGGAATCTTAGAGTAATAATTTATGTGATTTTCTCATCTAACCACTTCATTTTTTTAACATAATTTTTATCTTCTCATAAATTAGGATATCAGACAATTTTATAAACAGGAAAAGAGTTTTAAGAAAGGATAAAATACCATTTTCTAATGTAGATCATAAGCATGGTATCAAACGTCTAAAGAAGAATAAACTCATGATATGCTCGATGAAACAAGAACAAAGTGATATACAATGAAATAAAATAGATAAAAAAACATAACAATTTCCAAAAGCGCATTAGATTTCTACTATTTAGGGGTGCGCATTCAACCAATTCAACTTGTTAAGTAAATCAATCAGCTAGACCAATCAAGTCCAGTTAAGTCAATTTGGAAATCAAACTAAATTGAACAATGAGGCTAAATAAAAAAATTTAATATTGTTTGAAAACAAAATTGAATAAAAAAAACCAAACTTTTTTTTTGGGCTTGATTAATGGATCAAATTTAAGATTCATAAACTAAAATTTTGCTTGATCAAAACAAAAAATTATAGAGCTAAATTGAACAAACTATAACATAGAACTAGAAAACATAGATAGATAATCATTCAATTGTTACAAATGATTTAGTTCCTTAAATTGAAAAACTAAATTGAAATCAAAAGAATATTAAATCATAAATCAAAACCACCTTGAATTTTTTCAAACTGAATCAAATCGACCTAATGTTGTTGTTTCGATTCGGTTTTTTGGTTTAAACTAAATAACACACACTCACACTATCGTACAAAATGTAATGGTGTTGGAAACATGATATAAATGTGTTAGCATAATCGCAAGGTACATGAAGAAAGTCCTTTCCTACATCATTAACACCTTTACAAAAAAAGGATCATATTAAACAATGCATAATAGTAATTAAAAAATTATCCCACAAATGAGCAACTAACAATTTACAATGATTAACACACATATCTATACAATTTAGGAAATCAACAAGGTTAAAACATTATTTCATGTTAACCATACATGACAATAATAGCATTTCCAATAATATCTAGTTTCTTCCCCCCCCCCACACCACCTCGACATCCACAAAAAAGAAAGACTAATTCGAGGCCATTTTTGGCAAAATATTTCAATATGGTAGCTTTTGAAAAACTAGGAACACCATTTAGTTTTATACGGTTAATGCATAGTGAAAAGCTTGATATTGCTTGAAAACCCCTAGGATTCACACCCATGTGTAACATACTAGAGAAGAAAATAATCTATCTTTGAGATAATGGCAATGATTTTATTTTAATCAACAAAGCAACAACAAAACACTACAAAAAGATGGAATAGTTAACTCCATTACAATGCAAAATAAAAAGAACTTGTTGTAATAACCTGTGTAACTCCTTAACAATAAATTCCTTTAATAAACACCATATGAAACTCTTTAAAAATACATCATTGGAAGCATTAGTATTAGTTACATTGCAGGGGTAGGGATCCCAGATAATTGTATTAATCAAACATTTATAGTTGAAGATAAGCTCCTTCAATCACGTGCTTTCAAACAATTCCAAATAAATAAAAAGGGAACCTGAATTCTTCCCAAATAACTTGAGCCAAAAGATGGCAGCAACATCACCCCCAATAGTATAAATGTTTGAAGAAAACACCAATTTTGGTACCCTCCTTTGCACCCTCAAACCAACTCAAGTTCTGTCAGTGTGCCTATTTGATGCTTAGAAAGATGCCTAAGAAGAAAAAATAATATAATTATTGTATCCACAATCATGTGACCATATCACAGTACGAAAGGATCTCCGAAAGGATCTCGGCAACTGCTTCAACATCGTAAGGCTTTAAGTTTCAATCCAAGCACCAAAAAATTGGATAATGAAAAAAGTCATCAGAATGGTTTACAGGTAGGATTTGTTCCTTCATACCACAATTCATAATGATTGAACAACAAGCTATCATGTGTGTGATTCCTACTGTACTCCAATCCAATCTTCTCATGTCTCTTTGAGCATTCTTCCTTTATCCTGCTACAAAACATGATATTATGTAATACAAAGATTCTCCCTTTCTCTGGCTTCAACTTCAGAGCAAGCCTCTCCAATCCCACCCAAACAAGTTGATCAGGAATGTGAAGAAAAACGGCACTAGCATAGATCAGATCAAAGGAATTGTCGTTCCCAAACCCAGAAAAACCCGTATCATCCCCTTTACGGATAAGCGAGCGCTTGTTGAGGAGACCCTGAGAGGGCAGCTCATACCAGAGAGCTGCGAAGAGGGAGAGTTCATCTCGCTCAAAACAATGGAAATGGCCAAAATCAAGGTACCGAATAAAGTGGAGACCAACACGAAGAGTGCCACAGCCAACCTCCAGTACGAGGTTGGAAGATTTGAGAGCAATTGCAGAGGCAAGGAATTCAAAGACATCACGGGCGCCAACCCATGGTTCGCCATAGTTGCTATGGTGCTCCTCCACAAGTAGTTCAGCTGGGTAAGGGAGAGATGTGTGATCCCCCAAATTGCCATCGTAGTGTGAAATGCCCTTGAGGCTGAGGATAAGAGAACATCATACTCGCCAAATGGATTTGATGGACAGAGAAACGCTAATATGCTAAGTCTATTAAACAGTTCCTTACGAGATCCTCGAGCTGGCTGGCATGAGTACGGGGATTAATGCCTTTGCGTAGGGAATGCCAGGCTGAGTGAGTATTGGGAGGCTCAGGAAGAGAATTGAGGCAGATCTGAGAGCGGAGTCATTTGAGGTAGTCGACAGTAAATTATTAATTATCAAAATTGTGAAAATCTAAAACAATAGATACTTAAAGATTGCCAAAATAAAGTAAAAATTTTTTAAACCCAACATAGAGACAAAAAAAGAAAGAAAATCTAAACAGAGTTTTATAAAAAGGAAACAACAAAATGTAGTAGTATTTGTTATTCTTTAACAATTTGTTATCTTACTGACGTTGATGATTTTGTTTTTTGCTATTAGCCTTATAGGAATATATTGATAGGTTTACTAATGATATTAAAAAAAATAAAAGATAAATTCTTAGAAAGTAGAAGGAACACAATGGTACGTACAATATTACAATGATATTATAGATTTATCCCTACTTCCTAGCTTTCCCATCAGAAATTTTCTTTTATATTTGATGGTGATATCTAATAAATTTTTCGAGAAGCATGCGTTTGTATGCAGTTAATAAAATATTTGTAAACATCACAAACTAAAAAAAGTTTTCTTTTAAAAACATACAATCAATACATATGTTGTCTAAATCTCCTCTTTTAATCACCAACCAGTATCTTTTCTCGATAGAATTGCTTGGCATTAACAATAGACTAGTTATTGTATTAACATGGGATGCTCTGGTGATAGAACCCAAAAGTTACTATAACAATTATGTGTTAATGATCTCCCTGCTGATTCCTAAATAGTTTCCTGATTAATTACGTGTCTTGAAGAACTCAAACAATGAATTGCCTCAAATTTGCAATATAACAATTATACTTAATACAAAATTTAGAGCTGCAAAGTCAACGGTTCGTTCAAATCTCCATAGCAACCTATACAATGTGGTAACATTCTAAAGAAAAGCTAATAACAATCAGACAAAACGAAGCACATGTCTAAGAAAAGCAAGTCCATCGCCTAACTGTACCAAATGTTATTACTACAGCAAAGAATTACACGAACAGATTAAGCATCCTTACGAAAGGAAAAACATAATTGTCACAAATCGCATTATTTCCATTTAGTGCGAATGCCAATAATTATATGGTCACACTTTCCTATTATTTAATGCGTATCGCGTAAAGAACAAGGCAAGATGCTAATAGGACAGAACGAGACGGAAAACAGAGATTAACAAAAGCTACGGCCGGGGAGGGTGAACGGTTGTTCGGCGCGGGGTGGACAGCTCAATGGGCGGGGGAAGAGCTGTGTTGTCATCCTCGCTGCTCTCGTCGTTGGCGTGTGGTGTGCCGGGACGCGAGCGAGGCGTTGGGCCGCCTCCCGCGCCGCCGTGTTCAGCGCTCGACGACGCCGGCTGATCCCGATTGATTGTGGCGGTTCATGGGCGACATGCCCGGCGACGACATACCGGTTGACGAACCGGACATGCTCTTCTGCCGCGAGTAAGTTGGGCCCGCTCTCCATCAAACCTTCTAATAGAGAACGGCCTGTATCTCCCCATCCCTCGATCTCGGATCGTCTCTTTAACGCGATAAAGGATGGGGCGGAGAAAATTCTCAACGGATGCAGTTCGCCGAATGGATGTTGGCCCACATTAACGTCCACGTCCACATCGTGTCAACAAGTATAGCTTTAATAACGTAAATGGTTTAACATAATATTTTAACAAGCGGTGTCATTTTAAATAATTTCCTTTATATTATAAATTAGGCTTGTACATTGATTTAACTGATAAAACAATAAAATACAAAACTGCCTCGGAAATAAAAACTATAAAAAGTACTATATTTAGCTATGTAAGATTTAAGTTTTTTAATTTATAAAATTTAAATTTCATGTCAAACTATTTAGTTGAATGAATTTATTAAAATGTTTAAAATTTAATATTTAGGATACTTTATTCAAAATTTAATTTTTCGCAAAAATTAATTTTTTTTATAAGATAAGTGACTAATGACTAATAAAAATAGATCTTGACTTAAATAATAAAATTTTAAAATTGTTAAACCTATAAATGAAATCAAGTAAATCATAAAATGTTATAAGAAAATTTAAGGTGTCCTCTTTTTTATGTAAATTTGATCCACTTAAGATATAGATCATTATTTCTTTTATCTTTTGCTCTCATTTATATCTCATTGTCCTCTCTCATTTGCCTCTCTTGTTGGCATCTTAGTTGCCCCTATTGTATTCCTTTAGGCTTCTATTTTTTCTTTGCTAGTTGCTAATTAATTGAATTTGTTCGTCTTGTAATAAAATAAGTACATGTAATTAGGATATTTTTTATTTCTATAGAATTTATAATTAACATTTTTTTATTATTAATCCATCAAATGATGCTAACAATCATATAATAATAATTGGTTAATCAATCATGATTTTTTTATTATAAAATTTAAGATATTGTTACTTCAGTTGTATGTAGTTAATTTCATAATTAATGTAACATTTGAACTTTTTACAATTAAACTATAAAGCCTATTTATTTAATATAACATGTGATCTATAATAGTAGTTCTTATTTTAGTTGTAAGTTTTAAATTTCAAATGTTTAAAGCAACAATTAATGATTTTCGTAAGAGTTCAATACATAATTTATCCTATTTTCTACATAAACTTTTATAATTCAGTTGAATATAATAAGATGCCCAATATATAAGTGTTCTTAAATACTTTTTCATATCTATTTTTAATAACCTTTATAGAGCAATGAAAAATTTGTGAAGTATTTGAATTTCAAATTAATGAGAAAATACATTTCTTTAATGGTAACCATGTGAGGTCATTGGAAAATTATATAATTTGTTTTTTTTTTGCAATTCTGATAAATGCACTCCTCTATTATCTTATATACTTATTATCATAAATCATTTTTCTTAAATGAGAGAGTTGTGTGTATCATAAATGCATTTTTTTTGTGAACATTCTTCTTGCAACTATGCAATTTTCTCAATTATATGTATTACTAAGAGACTAAAATCATTTATCAACTTGATTTATCATAGATAGTTATCAAATTTTTTTTGTTACCATAAGGCTTTTTATTGGTATATCATCACTTTTTTTCATATATAAGCAAAATATCTTTGTTTGGAATGACAATTTAGGACATCTAACCAAGCTTTTGAATAGGAAGCATCAATTTCTAATTTCAAACCCTTATAATTTAATGTCAATTGTCATTATAAGTTATTCTGATATAAATTCAACTATTAAGACTATCATTATATTGTTATGATTAAAAAAATATTGTGATTATTGTACTATTGTCTTTGAAGTAGGTGCTCTCATTTGAATTAATTTGATTATGACTAAACATAGCATTTGTCAAAGTATGTATAAACATGAATTTTATGATGTCCCTACAAAATAGTGTATTAGTTGATGGAGACCTTGTGAAAATTCATCCATTTGTTTGAATACTATAATTTCAATTATTGTTTGTTTATCTTACACCAAAGTTAATATACATGGAATGAAGACAACTTAATGTTATACACATAATGTGTCATTTTTTCATCTTTATTATTTTATCACATTTTTAACTTTCATTATGTAATTTTTCTAAGTCATTTAGGAGATCAATTGGTCATGTATCTAGTTAACATTAGATATCAGCAAACTTAATTCACATTAAATATATGTTTTAGTAATTGCTCTTATCGTGAGCTATGGTCCATTATCCCTACATTGGCTTAAATAAAATCTCCAAATTTTGAACACTATATCCTCATCTAAATATTAAGCTTATGTGATCTTACAATGCCTTCTAAGAACTCATTAAGTTTACATTGTTACAAATATCTCCAACCAAACCTTCCCTGATAAATTAACAAAAGCTTGTGACCGGTGTCTTTAGCTTAAGCTTAGCCATATTCCTCAAATAAGAGTTAGTCCTAAGGGCTTCTTGATATTACCTTTAATGCTCTCTACAAGGATCTTACCTTAGCAACTATTCTTGTTATAAGAGTTGGTCCTTTAGCTCCACCCCCAACTTGAGTATTGAGCTTATGTGGTCTTATTATGTCCAACGTAAGGCCCATATTAATAAAATCAACCATGATAAATGTCATAACCACTTAAAACTTGTTGTTTGTCAAAGTTAATGCTTCATTAACCCATACAGGAAGGTAATTAAATATGCCATACATTGTTAAAATTCAATGGTCTATTAATCATGAATGAAAAAGCAAGCTTTTGAGTGCTTTTTATTATGCTTTCTTCACTTCAAAATAAATGTTCTTACTTTAACTTTCTTAAAAGCTCTTGCCTCTCTTAATTGGCTTATTATCAAATTTGTCAACCTTTAATATCAGAACATTTCAACTTATCTTATTTTAACTTAATGACAAGCATCTTTCATCCCTATAAGATTCTTATCATTTATTTATATTTATAAAATAATAATTAACAAAAATATTACTTAACAATTCTCTTTTTTTCAAATATTTCTTCTTTTATCAATTTAAAAGGTCATAATATATGTATAATAAACCTCATCTTTTTATTTATAAATATATTTTCTTAATTTAAAAAATATTGATTAAAAAGAATTTTTTTTTAAATAATCCTTTAGAAGAATATTTATCTTACAACAAAAATATCAAATATTTAAAATCTACATTTTCATT
Source organism: Vanilla planifolia (assembly GCA_023846275.1). Classification (NCBI taxonomy): domain Eukaryota; kingdom Viridiplantae; phylum Streptophyta; class Magnoliopsida; order Asparagales; family Orchidaceae; genus Vanilla; species Vanilla planifolia. The sequence goes on along the minus strand of JAIUJO010000015.1, from coordinate 1,195,363 downwards.
AAATTTGTGGTAAAAAAATGCAAATTCCAACCAAATTATAACAAATTCTCATATTAAAATCAAGTATGTGAACATATATTTTAAACCAAATGAATTAATTATCATAACAATTTAATCCCATCATATAAGTTTAAACATAATATCTAGAAAATTAGTAAAGAAAACAACACTAAGTTCTATTTTTTTGCTCTTGAATCTCATGAAGTGCATCAGTGTCACCTATAATTATTAATGCCAAAAATGTTTAGTTATTTTTATATACTTAATAGACAAATAATTATTTATAATACAAATTATTATACATTTGGGTCAATTGCATGCTTAGGTCACAAGCTGAATAGACAACCATGTATGTCCTAAATAAGAAATACTATTTCTTTTTTCTTGTTCCTTTTAATTTATTATTTCTTTAGAGTTTGTCCCTTGAACTTTTTTTATAGTTTAATAAGATTTTGAATTTTTCATTAGATTAAGTTTGATATGATAATTCTCTCACCATCAGTTCATACCTTTAAAAGTCTCTTCTCTTTGGGTTATGCCTTTTTGTGAATCGTCTTGTCTATCTTAAAACCTAATAGACCTAGTAATTTTTTCATAATGATGATTCTAAACCAAATTTAAAAATATTTTGTAATATTACTAATTTTCATAATTGTTATATTAACTATTATGCCATAAATCATGTAATAATAAAATTGTAATAGTAGTCATGTATTATATAATTAAAACTTTTTGAACATGCAAGGCACACCAAGGTGGCATGGGTTGTGAATTGGTGATATAAGATTTTTGCATTGTCTTTTTCAAAAGTAATAACAAATAAAGCTTTTTGTATTAACAATATTTGAGCAATTCTTGTTATCAATTTTTTTTGAATGCCACACCTTCTTTTGATTTTCTCATTAGATAGTAATATTTTTAAGGTTTCACTAAGGTATTAAATAAGTTGTAAGTAATAAGTGAAAATAAAATATAATAAGAATTTTAGGAGGTTTAGTTTAGCCTCAAGCCCACCACAATGCAATAGGCTTCAACTCAATCTAATGTATTGTGAAAACAAAGTTATCACTTGAAATGGAGCTTGTGTAATGCAAAATACTACATGATGTCAGCTTGCATGGCTTTTATCCTTTCACTCAATGGAACAACTTTTGCAAGATAAACTTCTTGCTCTCACAAAGCACTCACAAATGAATATCGAAAACAATTACTAAAATAAACTCTTAGATTTTCTTTCCAATATTTACCATTTAGGTCATAAATGAATCATCAACCTATTTTTTATATTTAAAGAGGTTTATATATCATTTGTATTGCATTGGACCCTCACACATGATTATCAATGATTTCTTAATGATTAAAATTATTTTTAACATATATTATCTAAAACAAATTTGGGATAGTACCAATGTAAGACTTAGTTTAAATTCTATTTAATTTTATTGGTCATATTATATGATTTATTTATTTGTTCGGTTTGATAAATACTTTTATAGTCAAATATTTTGATTTATTTATGATGCATTTTCTTAATCCAATAATGTTGTATGATGAATAACATTGTATTGCATAAAATTTTAAGAATTCCTATTCTAAATAGGTCGATCAATGTGCATGCTCTGCTAAATCATTTGATCTCACTTGAATAAATCATATCACCTGATCATATGATCATATCATTCAATCACTTAGAGCGCTAGTAGCTTAAATTGTTAGAACTTTTGATCGTATACTCTTAATAAGATACTCATACTGTACTAGATAAGTTTCATATTGTATGATTAGTATAATTTTAGCTACTTTAAAACTAAAATTTCATAAATTAAAATTTCATTATTCTTTATTGACTATTTCTTATAAACTCGTAGCAGTCACAAAGTGAGTTTCATTGAACCTAATTTAGTTGCTATTTAAGTTTTAGCAATTAGAGTAATTTCTTATAAATGATATGCTAGTGATCTCATGAGTAAAGTGCAAGCTCTTAAGCATGGAAAGTAAGTTTCAATCCTTCATGTGTCCTTAAAAATTATGAAGCATTAATAGCTTCTAAGACAAATTTTCTTCTTCAAGTGATTAGTGGATGATACTTTTCTTCTTACATTTATCTCAACTTGTTAATTCAAGAGTTTTATTTATCCAAATCATAATTAGTAATCCACTTTATCTATTTATCTTTAAAATAACTTATAACACATTAAGTATGCATGTAAGATTACAAAAAAAATATATTAAAGGATTTATTAGAATATATATTATTTTTGAAGTTGTTAAGATTTAACAAAATATGAATAAATCGAAGTAATATTTGATGGAAATAAACATAGAATATGAATTAGTAGACTTATCAAATCATGAAGCGTACCCTCGTTGCTCTTTTGTAATTTAATAATATTAAAACTTTAAGCCTTTTAGCATATCAAACATAAAGTATCATCACATATGCACAAATATTGTATTGTCCATAATATCAAATTTAATATCATGATCACACATAAAATTGAATTGTTTCCATCAAGACCTCCCATATGATTCAATAAGCTCAATGCTCCATTCCCATTGTGGTTCCACTTGCTAAATTGCTCAGATTAAAAAAAACCCATGTGGATGCTTTGGTGATAATTCATTCACCCAATTCTCTGCATAATAGGTTATAATCTTCTCTAATTTCTTTATAGTAATGTTATTCATTCTTCTATGACCGAAATCCTATTTTATAGCCTTCAATTCGGACATTCAATCTTCCTATTCATTCTTGTGTTTAGGTTTTCCCAAATTATCCAAACCATCAATTACTTGACTTAAATGCATCAAACTTAAATATAATTGAGATTATACCTTGGTTAATATTCCATTGAAGTCTTCCACCATTTTCATGTCCAAAAATGACTATTTTGTGTAAATTCAACCATTGATTCTATTAAATTTAGGTTTGATTAAAATAATTAGAACAAATAGAAGAAATATTTGGTTTTTAATTAAAATCTTAAACAAAGTTTTAATTTTTTAAAATCTTTTGATCCAAATTAGCTCTAAAGAATCTCCAATAAATTTTAAAATACTTTACTCATAAAACTTTATCATTTTTAAATTTTTTATACTTTTTAATATTATTTAATATCGCAATAATTTATCTTCTTTAAAAATAATATGTTTTCTCTTATGTATGACCTCATATACATATCAAATGTTTACATAGTTTATACCATTAGATTTTAAATAAAATGCTCTATTTTTCATAATTTTTAAAAAAATTAACATTTAATAATTTTAATATGTTTTTTAAATATTTATAAAAAAAATTTTCTTATAACTTTGACCATTTATTCTATGTTTGTCTCATATCTAAATTCAATGAAATTTATATTATATGATTGTTAATAATTTGAAATGTTATAATTGATATTCACCTCTCCTTTTAGGACATATAATTTTTTCCTAATGACATAAGATTGTTTAGAAAAAAAATTATATCTAATATAATTTATAAACTTCAAGTATGTAGTAAACATCTAAACTAAATTTAGAGAGAAGGTCATGTATTACTTTTCTTACCTAATTAGAGAAAGCATAAAAAATAGTATAAACATGTGGTTAAGTAAGAAGTTCTATAATCAAATTTAGATAAATTTTGGCTTCAAAAAATTGTTAGGAGTTGATTATACTGAGGATTACCAAAAACCACAACTATGATATTTCACCTTCCTATCTCACATACCGATAACTTATAAGGCAAAATGCCATATGTAATGAGGTTTATGTATATTCGAAAATATCAAAGATGTATGAACCATATGATTATACAGAATGATGCATTCAATGTCTTAACACTTATGTGAGAAAACCTTGAAGAAAGTAATCATATATAGATGATCAAAGGATCATGCATGTTTGAATGAGAGTTCTCTTATTGCAATAACTCTTATATAAGAATCATGTAATTACTATTTCATAATTATATGAGTTTAATGTTCACTCTGTCTGTAATGTATATGGTTACAATTTGATCATTCAATAATAAGATACAACAAGTACTAATCTAATGACTAAGTTTAGATCTTCCTAGTTGGATAACACAAGTCTATAATATAGTCATATTAAATTGACTAAAGAATCAAATTAACATCCTTTTAATTGACAAGGATTGTACATGTAGGATGGGATAATCATGTTTACGAACAATATAATATTTCAACCTATATTCTTAGAGACTAAATGTAACTCTGCTTGCGTTATGGGAGTGTCATGCATCTACAAATGACTATATTTTTGGTTTCATAAAAAACTCATCACTTCATTAAGTGCATTAAAATTTTAATTCCAAGAATCCATCAAATAATTCTCAATCAATAAAGCTATTATCATACATTCTATGCACATGAATAAAGTTGTATTCAACAAGTCTATCGACTTAAGTCCTCCATACCTGTTCACATAAGGTCAAATAGAACTTTCTTTATCGTTTGTTCTTTTTGATAAATACTGCACACACAAATACTTAATTGATTTCAGCATTAATCCAATTACTTTCTTAAGGTAAGATCATAATTACTCAATCTTGTGACCATAGATTCTGACATATGACCTATATGCAAGACTCACAAGTCAAGGTTTGTCTCCATAAGTCCTCATTATGGAGACATACCTATATAATTACCTAATATTTGATTTTAGAAACTCAAGCTATCTTGGGTTCAAGATTTTTGGTAGAGTGTAAACAAAATGATTTTACATTTCTAGTATATAGAGCGAGCTACCTTTAGAATTCTAAATATATTTATTTGCCTTTAAATTTATGGATCTCCTAATTGGATAATGAATAGAAATACGACTAAATTTGCATCAATAATTATAAACAATTTTGGATGTTGTAATCAAGTTACTTGTATAAGTAAGAGTTATTTGTAAATGAGAGAAATTCACATGTGGACAAGTATGAGCATGAAAAGAAACATGTGAATGAACATTAACAAATTTTGCCATTGAATCTCCAAGTTCCTTTTGTAGCATCGCAAAATGAATTAATTTTCTTTAGTTTCAACTTTTTTTTCTTAGTTGAATATTCTCATATTTCAAAGCATTAATACATGAGTAACTTACAAATAATAACTTTTCACAATCAACATAGTTATATTTAACTTAGAGAAAAAAATACGTGACTTTACTTAGAGTTATTTAATTTTTACTCTAAGATCATTACATTGCTCTTATAAATCTTGATTATCTTGTTCATGTTTGTCACACCTCTTTTTAAATCGATATGCATATTGATTAACTTGTTATGTTCATATGTTAATTTTTGAAAGCAAACAAATAGGTTATCATTGAAATAAAAGAATGAACCATCAACAACATAAGGAGTGAATTATGTAGCTTTGTTTGAAAGACTCATCTTAGAAGTTTTTGAGGTTACTGTCTTCTTCTTTTTCTTTTTTATAATAATTTATAGTTGGTAATTATCATATAATGTTTCAAGTTCTTATAATGCCTCATAATACATGGACAATTGTAGATTTAGTAGATTTAGTCCTTTTGCATTTAGTTGGATCATCATATATGATATATTATCATTAGAATTAGGAATAGCACAAGGATTTCCAAAAACATCTCAAAAGTCATAGTCTATCTTATGAACATATGCTTTAAAAACATCTTAAAAAAGCATAGTGATTTGCTTGAAATAAAGGAGGACAATCTATAGTGGAAACAATAATAATTCAAGTAATTCACCACACACACAAGGAGAAAGTATTAGATCTTTTCTTAAAAATTTCATTCTTTAATGCAGTTGACTCTAATAACAATTGAAGGAACAATTCAACCTATAAGAGAGAGGGTGAACTATGCCATTTAAACTCCTTAAAAATATATTTTTCTAATCAATGAAAGATTTTAAGTTAATGTTCAATAGTCCAATACTTTTAATAAAGCTCTTGGTTGCTTTAAAAATTGATTCAAATGGTTGGACCACAAACAACCTACATCCACCTTTGATCCTAGACTAAGTTTACACAATAAATGAAAACAGGTTTTCACAACATGATAGATAAATTACAAAAACTTATAAGAACTTGATTATCATTGATAAAAAATAACTTAAACTTACAACAACAGGCCAACTATAGCCATAACAAAACAACATCTCAAATGAGTTACAATAGCTAAAAAGCTTGAATCCTTTAAAAGACAACTAACACAAAATATTAAAGATGTTTCGAACAGAGTTATCAATGCAAGTTAAAGAAAAATGAACTAAAAGTAAATTGAGAACCATCAAGATTTTAGCTCTATAGCTTTAATTAAGTAAAGTTATAGAAAGTTAAGCTATACGTAGTTGAAAAATATTTACAAGTAAAACTTTCACTTAGTCTATTCTGAATGCACTCCTGTTTATATCTTTTATTAGTCTATTGTTGATTAAAGTAAGCATAATGACTATAATTTGTTTTCTTGAAATGATTAAATTAATCATTATAGCCTCAGTTTGCATTTTTGTATGATTAAGAGATCATACCAAAGTGATAAATAAAGAGAATTAATTTTACTTATTAAAACTTATTGTATGATTATGATCAAATACAGTGTATTATATAATTGTCACTCAACAAATGTTGTTAAGGGTTTATAAACATCATATAAGATAAAGATCATATAAGTACGATACAATTATATTAGTAGATTTTTCAAGTGATTTAGAGATCATACACATCTAATAATAGAATTGTATGTGTATAATAAGTTTTGTGTTGCTTTAGGATTTTTTCTTATATGATATATAATAGTATCAATATAAAGATGTGAATGTTAGACTTAGGCTTTAACTTGTTATAGATTCTATGTATGTGTATAATAATTTTATCGTATGAACATGCAATAACTATATTACTTGATTTATTGTTGTTTAGTCATACTTATATGATACTAGGGTTGTATATGTATGGTCCAATTAATATTCATGACATAGGTTGCAAGAAAGAAATATGATCATATAATTATTAAAATTAGTTTTGTATATATATCATATATGCAAAGTTTTATCCCTCTGAATACAATTAATAATCATAAATGTGTGATGCTTGGCATGATAAACTTAAGCTTCTCAGATTTAACGTAAAATAATTATAGCATATATATGATGATCACATCATACAGATAAAATATCTTCACAATTTTGAATTATACTAAGAATGTAAGACAAAATGTAAATAATGCAAGTACAATATCAATTATAATAGTATACGATCATAACATAGTGAAGAATAATGCCTTGTTTCAACTTAATTTCTTTAACCTTAAGGTATGATTTGAATCTCAAATATTCTATATCAAATGAGTATATGCTTTAGCACTAACCATGACTAAACTAACTAGAAGAATAATAATTTAACCCAGATGCATAAAGGAAAAATCTAACTATAAGTGCTATTGATGCATAAGGTAAAATTTTAATAATTCTAAGTTGACAATGTATAAACGCGGAAGCTTAATACAATTTAGCCAAGCCATTTGAATCTTGTCCACTTGGCTCAAGTTAATAGGTTGAGCTAAGTTTGGAGCAAAGGTCACCAAACATCAATCCACTCCAAACTGTGTCCCTTTCTCTTTCACTTCCTTCGCTAACAATCACTATTAGTTTTCATCAATTAAAACAACCATTACATAAAAATAAACTTAATTTTGTGATTATTAATCTCATAGAATCAATATTCAATTTAAATTTGAATTCAATAAAATTTGTATCATATGATTTTTAATAATGTATTACTTTATAACTTATATTCACATCTTTTCTTAGGCCATATATCACCTTTTTCTAAAGGTCTATAATTTTTTAAAAAATAAATAAGTTTTAAAAATTTAAAAATTTATTCAAAATTCGAAATAAATAACTATAAAATAAATTTGTTTACATTTTAAAAGGTAGCAATACTCCCATTTTAAGATCTTAAATTAATCCTAAGATCACAATTCTTTGTTATTTTAAATAGTCATCAATTTAAAATCTTCAAAATAATTATTTAAATATCTTTAGTTTTCGGATGATACAATCCCTTTCAAATAATCATGAATTTTTAGCATCCACTTTCCTCTCTTTTTATTTTAATGAGGTAGTACGGATATAATTTATCATATATTTATGATAAGTTATCTTGATAACCTAATTAAGCTCTAAAAAATTTCAAGTAGTTCTCTTATTTAAATTATGGATAAATATTCTATTAATTCATTAACCAATGGTTTATCATGTTTGCTAAACTATTTTGGGGTCTTTTGTTCATAGAGTTAAGAGACAAGAAAATTTTAGTTTGGCAAATTGATTTTATATCTTTTGTGTTACTTGGGAATGAAATCCATTGGTAGGTTTTTATGTAAAATCATGCCTTTCATTATGCTTTGCAAGTTCACATACACAATTTTGAATCCATATTTCAAAATTAAATATCACAACTTGTCATTATAAATTTATTTAGAAGGAGATTTTTTTATATTTTCTCTGTAACATTCAACACATTCATCCTTTAAAGCTTTCATTAGCAAATCTATGTAATATAGAGTTGACCTATTACAGAAAATTATCAAATGTATATTGATCAACCATCTATCCATTTATAAGAATTGACAAAAAAATTGATATTATGATATTAAATATTAATTACTAATCTATATTAGATCGTATGTGCGAAGGTTATATTTTTTATATTACAAACTTACATGAAACAATTTTATAATCTTAATAGTGTCATGCCTATCCTATATAAATTATTCATCTATAAGATACAAGTCATGTATGGAACTTATACAACATATTAGCTAATACATTTAACATAACTTAAATTTAGTTGATGAATAAAGGCATTGCACTCTACTAATAGTGCTTTAAATTATCTAATTATTACAATGTTTATGTTTCATATTATATTTTATGCATCGATGGGGATTGGATTATTTTTTGACTCCTTTAAAATTCTATGACTTTATTTTTGAGTCATTTGTCTACTAGCAGGTTTTAGAACAAAAACATTCGATCAATAATAAATAGTATGTTTTCGTTAGTTCTTTAATTACTTAATTTATAATGTTTATTAATAATTATATTTAGTGGTTTGAATAGATTATTGGTATAGCAACAATCCCAAATGATTTAGTCACAAATTGTAGTGGTTTATCTTATCATCCAAAATATGTATTATCATATACAAGGTTTGTATTATTGTTGTAAAAATTATTAATAAAATTATTAACCTTTTGATACTTTTATAATTTTTAATATTGAGAAATTTTTTATAGACCTTCTGACCAAATCACTATATGAAATCATTGATTGTAACTTATAGAGCACTTAAAGGATTATGTTTCTTAGTAGATGCAAGAATCTTATAACGAGATATTTAGATAATAGTTGATGTAAATAGGGTTTGTTTGTAAAACTTAAAAACAACTTTTAAATTATGGCTCTATAGGATATTATTATATATATAATAATAATAATCTAATATGTTTGAAAAAATTGGTAGAAGTTTTCAAACAAATCAAGCTTTAGTACTACATTTCAATAGCCTTTTTTTATTGCAAGCATTTTGACAAGATTTAAAACCGAGCCATAGCAAAATAAAGTTTTTAAAAAGGAATTTTGTATACAAAAAAATAAAAATGTTATGAAAACTATTAGGTTTTTTTTGTTGTGTTTTCTTAGATTAAATTAAAAAATGGTCGAAAATTGAAGAAAATAATATTTTTCAAAAGTTTTGAAAAGGTATTAAAATAGATTAAAATCAATTATAAAATATTTAATACTTTAAAATATAAGTTCCCATTCTTGTGTTTGCTGGGGCTCAGATCTCTATCATGGCTTCTTCGCCAGGCGGTGGCGTGAAGGTCTCCCTTCTCCCCGACCACCGCTTTTGCTGCACTCCTCTTCCTTCTCCTCCATTCGCTCTCGCCTTCCTCTACTTGCCCTTCGTCCTCCGGAGCCATTGTGGGCTACCGTTGGCCAGAGCAGATCGCTACTACTGCCGACCACATTAGATGGCTCCGCTCTCAGATCCGCCTCAATTCTCTTCCTGAGACTCCCAATACTCACTCAGCCTGGCATTCCCTACGCAAAGGCATTAATCCCCGTACTCGCAAAAGCTAGCTCGAGGATCTCGTAAGGGAACATTTAATAGACTTAGCTTATTAGCGTTTCTCTGTCCATCAAATCCATTTGACGAGTATGGTGTTCTCTTATCCTCAGCTTCAAGGGCATTTCGCACTACGATGGAGATTTGGGGGATCACACATCTCTCCCTTGCCCGGCTGAACTGCTTGTGGAGGAGCACCATAGCAACTATGGCAAACCATGGGCTGGCGGCCGTGATATCTTTGAGTTCCTTGCCTCTGCAATTGCTCTCAAATCTTCCAACCTAGTACTGGAGGTTGGCTGTGGCACTCTTCTTGTTGGTCTCCACTTTATTCGATACCTTGATTCGGGCCATTTCCATTGTTTTGAGCGAGATGAACTCTCCCTCCTCGCAGCTCTCCGGTATGAGCAGCCTTCTCAGGGTCTCCTCAACAAGCGCCCGCTCATCCGTAACGGGGATGATATGGATTTTTCTGGGTTTGGGAAGGACAATTCCTTTGATCTGATCTATGCCAGTGCCGTTTTTTCTTCACATTCCTGATCAACTTGTTTGGGTGGGATTGGAGAGGCTTGCTCTGAAGTTGAAGCCAGAGAAAGGGAGAATCTTTGTATTACATAATATCATGTTTTGTAGCAGGATAAAGGAAGAATGCTCAAAGAGACATGAGAATATTGGATTGGAGTATAGCAGGAATCATACACATGATAGCTTGTTCAATCATTATGAATTGTGGTATAAAGGAACAAATCCTACCTGTAAACCATTCTGATGACTTTTTTCGTTATCCAATTTTTTGGTGCTTGGATTGAAACTTAAAGCCTTACGACGTTGAAGCAGTCGTTGAGATCCTTTCGGAGATCTTTTCGTAGAGGGATATGGTCACAGGAATGTGGGTACAATAGTTATATATTATTTTCTTCTTAGGAATCTTTCTAAGCATCAAATAGGCATACCTGAAGAACTTGAGTTGACTTGAGGGTGCAAAGGAGGGTGCCAAAATTGTTGTTTTCTTCAAACATTTATACTATTGGGGGTGACATTGCTGTCATCCTTTGGTTCAAGTTATTTGGGAAGAATTTAGGTTCGCCTTTTATTTATTTGGAATGGTTTGAAAATACGTGATTGATAGAGCTTATCTTCAACTATAAATGTTTGATTAATACAATTATTGGGGATCCCTACCCCTGCAATGTAACTAATCCTAATGCTTCCAATGATGTATTTTTAAAGAGTTTCATATGGTGTTTATTAAAGGAATTTATTGTTAAGGAGTTACACAAGTGATTACAACCAGTTCTTTTTATTTTGCATTGTAATGGAGTTAAATATTCCATCTTTTTGTAGTGTTTTGTTGTTGCTTTGTTGATTAAAATAAAATCATTGCCATTATCTCAAAGATAGATTATTTTCTTCTCTAGTATGTTACACATGGGTGTGAATCCTAGGGGTTTTCAAGCAATATCAAGCTTTTCACTATGCATTAACCATAAGGTGTTCCTAGTTTTTCAAAAAGCTACCATATTGAAATATTTTGCCAAAAATGGCCTCGAATTAGTTTTTCTTTTGTGTGGATGTCGAGGTGGTGGGGGGGGGGGGGGGGGGGGGGAAGAAACTAGATCTTATTGGTAATGCTATTATTGTCTTGTATGGTTAACATGAAATAATTTTTTATCCTTGTTGATTTGCTAAATTGTTTAGATATGTGTGTTAATCATTGTAAATTGTTAGTTGCTCATTTGTGGGACAATTTCTTAATTACTATTATGCATTGTTTAATATGATCCTTTTTTTAGAGGTGTTGATGATGTAGGAAAAGACTTTCTTCTTATACGTTGCGATTATGCTAACACATTTATATCATGTTTCCAGCACCATAACATTTTGTATGGTAGTGTGAGTGTGTGTTATTTAGTTTAAACAAAAAAAACGAATTGAATCAACAATATTAGGTCGATTTGATTCAGTTTGAAAAAATTCAAGGTGGTTTTGACTTATGATTTAATATTTTTTTATTTCAGTTTAGTTTTTCAATTTAAGGAACTAAATCATTTGTAACAATTGAATTATTATGTATCTATGGTTTCTAGTTCTATGTTATAGTTTGTTCAATTTAGTTCTATAGTTTTTGGTTTTGATCTAGCAAAAATTTAGTTTATAAATCTTTAATTTCATCCATTAATCAAGCCCAAAAAAGAAGTTTGGTTTTTTATTCAATTTTGTTTTCAAACAATATTCAATTTTTTTATTTAGCCTTATTGTTCAATTTAGTTTGATTTCCAAATTGACCTAATTGGATTTGATTAGTCGAGCTGATTGATTTGCTTAACTAATTGAAATGGTTGAATGCACACCCCTAAATAGTAGAAATCTAATGCACTTTTGGAAATTGTTATGTTTTTTTATCTATTGTATTTCATTATATATCACTTTGTTCTTGTGTCATCAAGCATATAATGAGTTTATTCTTCTTTAGACGTTTGATACCATGCTTATGATCTACTTCAGAAAATGGTATTTTAGCTTTTCTTAAAACACTTTTCCTGTTTATAAAATTGTCTCATATCCTAATTTATGAGAAGATAAAAATTATGTTAAAAAAATGAAGTGGTTTGGTGACAAAATCACATAAATTATTACTTTAAGTTCCATATTTTCTTATGTAATAATAGAATAGGAAAGAAATGACGTTATTATAATTTTTGAGAACAATTAAAACAATGATATAGCAGACATTAATAAACGTATGGATAAAATGTTAGATTTACAATTTGTTATAATAGGGTAAGCTATTAGTATTGTTTGCATGTATGCCTCCAAAGAGTAAGATTAGATGCCAGTGTAAAGAAAATATTTTGGATTGATTTGGATAGTCAATAGAAGAAAACCTTTTATGTGAAAAGATTTTTTAAGAGAAGAATTATATAGGTTTTTAAGAGTAGTGCAATAATTTAAATGTTATCATGATGTTTATAAGTATTAAGAGCTAATAAATAAGATAAAAAGATAAAATAAAGTTTGCTTTAGTGTGCGATATTATTATTGTTAAATTTTTTGTTGAAGAAACAGTAGGGGGATTACTTGTAATAGTGGAGCTTGCACAACACAAATTATTTATATAAATAAAAGAGATTATTTAGATTTTAAGTATTATATAGTCATGCTTGGAGAAGATTTGACTACTTAATATTAACAAAATATCATCAACCTTAAAATTATAGAAGGTAAAATAACTCAAAGAAATATTCTAGGATTAAGTGTAGAATTTTAATGATGAAATAAAGAATTTATTTAAGAATAAAGTTTTTGAGCTATTTTTTTGATAATTGATTAGTGAGAAAATCTTATATAGAATCATGATAAAAAAAGTTATGGTTAATTATGAGGATACTAAAATTTGATGAATTTTTGAAGTCTTTTCAATTGGATTAGATAAATTTAATTGTTCAAAGAAAACATTAATTTTAATTTTTTAACCAATGTATTCACAAAATGAAAGTAAATAAAACATTAAAAAAGATGAAATTTGGAAATGTAGTTGGTTTAAAAACATCTTTTTTGTTGTTGTTTGAAAATTTTTAGGAATAACAACCATATTTTGGCTTACAAAACTATACAATATTTTTCTAAAGACAATATATTAGATGAATGACATAAAAGTATGTTGATATTTATTCATAAAAATAAATGTGATATGTGCAATAATGTAATTATAGAAAAATTAAGTTTCTAAGTATTGCTTTTAAATCATAGCGATAAAGTTATTGAACATAAATAATAATATAATACAAATATATCTCATAATGATTTTTAATTTTATATTAGGAAGGTTGACCATGATGCTACATATTAAAAGATTAAGACAAGAAAAAAGAACCCTTAATTTTTTAATTAAAAAAGACAACATAATATTAATAGAAGTATATTAAATGATTCTCGTAAAGAAACAAGTTAATGCTTTATATATTTAAGTCATTAAGTATGTTTAAATGATTTGTGTATGCATTGTAAGGGAACAGTCTAAAGAATTTGTAATTATAGTGAGATTTATGAAGACTTTAGATTAAATTTGTATCTTTTTGTATTATTTATGGATTCTTTATATTGTCAAATTTAAGATTAAGAGCTTTAGTGTATACATTTATTTTCTATATTATTCATTTTGATAATACTAATAAAGAAGTTTAAGCTAAATTAGACTTATAAAAAATATCTTTGGAGTCGAACATAAAATAATGATCATAATTAATAATCATAAAATATTAAATAATAAGGGATTTCATTATTTTAGATTTATACTTTAAAATAATAGAAAAAGAAATTGAGATGTAACTAAAAGTGGTCTTATGTAATGGGCAAATTGGGTGATGAATCTTATGAAAAGAGACGGCTAGACTATTTTTTTTTCGATGTTTACTACTGACATCTTTTTTGCTTATGATAATGTTGTTTTTAATTTTTTTTATTACCCATGTCGCTTTTGCTAATCATTCTTAGATTCATATTGCACACCTTCACAATGTTCTTCGTGGGATTAATGGCCATCTCTCCGAATACAATCTCGAGCAGTTTTGTGTCAAATGATGGGACTTTTAACTCAATTGCCCTCGCAAAGGCATCTCTTTCGCCATCCATGATCATCTCTTCTATCAAACTTGAACATATAAAAAACGTTCAACTGACATTGATGTGTTCATTATTATTCAAAATGACTAGTATGTCCTTTTTACCTCCAATGGGGATTACATGTTTATTTTCTTTTTTTTACTTTCTTTTTCCACATGCATGTTGTGAGTTCCTAATATCAAATTTTGGTCACAAGAAATTTAATTTATTGTTAAAGGGATTTAATCAAAATTTTCATTTAGAGGTTTTAAATCTTGCTTGGGGCAATTGCAACCACATATGATTTCATTAGTTTTTTTTAAATCCAGTTCACTAGTTGTAATGTTTTGAATGCATGGTTACTTTATGTTGCCGATTGAATTTTCTATGGTTCTGTTGAAATGATTTCTTTGTAATTGGTTGTTCTATGTTCTTCAGGCCTTTTTGTTGCTGCAAGAGGTAAAGAATGAGAGGACCATGTTGCTTCAATTTTTCCGAACAACCAAGACAGTTTTGACATGTATTACCTAATCTTGGTATGTACATATATTATACATGTTATGTTTTAGATGAATACATAAAAAATTAATTTTAAATTTATATTTCAATTATCCCTTTTAAATTTTTTTTTAATAATATTGACTACCCAATTATAACTTACATTCATGAGACTTATAACTTTGCCCACACATGACTTTATGATAGCCGTCACGGACACAGTTGAGAGACAAACTTTTGTTGACCATTACTTGATTTGGCACATTTATCATGCTACAAATCTCTAAATTTTCTAATACCTATTAGTGTTGAAACACATCTCATGTCATTCTTTTAATTTTGGGTTTTGTAAGAATGCTTGAGATCTTTACTTTATCATGCTTTCCATTCAATAATGTCACACTTGAGCATATAATAGCAATTTACTAGAACAATATACTCTTTTTTCTCATTTTTTAAAAATTTTCTAACAATAAATACTACATGAAAATGAATTCTTAGAACTTCCTTAGCTTTACGTAAAACACATACCTTTATGTCACCCAGCCGTTACTTGATGTGATACATCCAATTTTAACAAACAACCAAAGCCTAGCTATGGAGGAACACATCTTCTTGGTTTGACTCTTAACAAAAACCAACCCATGCCAAGGTCAGAATAAAGATGATGTATTGGCTTATTGCTAAAGAACCAAGAAGCATGTGTCAAATCATCATTAATGAAAAATAGGCACTCCTCCATCTTTTCTTTCCAAACTCATCACGTGAGCATTTCTTGTAGAGTTAAACTTGCAAACGAAATCATTGTACCTCTCTCTTTGTGAAATCAGATAGCCAGAGACCGGGAGAGGTTTTGCTCATTGTCCTTCTTTCACAATGGTCAACTCTACTACAGTAGACCGACAGTGATCGGTTCAGTTGTCTCCCGCCAAGGATCCTGGTTTCTCCCTAACAACAAACTGACAATCTTCACATCTCCTATAATGGAGATAGTTTTAAAAGAGATATTTTTTTAAATTTATAATTAAAAAAATCTTCAGCAATCCGTCCTCTGTTCATCGATGAACCCGGTGGTCTCGAAGGATCTTGGTGACCTCACAATGTTCCTCATTAGTCTCTCACCTTCTTCAATCCGAAGTTCAGACCCTCCCGTCTTCCCTTCATTCCAATCTAGCACAAGCCATCATCCTCCTTGTTAATGGGAAGGTTCGTTATTTTATTTTATTTTTTGGTCGAAGCTATTTTAGTGTTCGGTACACTTTAATTTGGAGGGCCACCATTATTTAACATATTTTTGTTCAGCATTTGAATGGTTGGAAATATCTTTTGTTTGTAAAGATTAAAGTTATATTTTGAACTGGGCATTGGAGAAAATGGGAAACTTCCACTTCATTGAGCTTTAACAGAAGATTATAATTGTTGATAAGTTGTTAGACTTGATTAGGCCTTTCTAATTGTCGATCAAGGTAAAAATTTGATTTCCCTCTGCAAAGAACAAAACAGGCACTTTTTTTCTCATGATTTCTTAAATATAGAATCTTAACAATTTCTTTTGAGGCTGTATATTTCTTTTGTTAGATTCCTATATTAAAAAGGTTTAGGCTGCCAACACCGAATTCATATTCTGTTATTATAATTACAAGAACAGTTCTTTAACACATCAAGTGAGGTCAGATACATTGATTCTAAGATGCTATTGTTTCTTTCCTTTCACCGTCTTTCTTCTAGATCCAAAGTTGTTAAAGCCATTTCTAATAGTAAATAGTCATTTTTTTGTTCTATATTTTTTCCTTTTTTATAGGAAAGATTCAGTAATCTACTTCTCTTATAAAACTACAAAATAAACTTCTTAATATAACCAAACCATCTAGATTGATTTTCTTTAGGCTTGTCTTCAATTGGTAGAATGTCAACTTTCTCCGTTATAGTAAGTTACTCTTCAAACTTAAAAGCTTTATCTCTATAGCAATTATTCATTTGTGTGTTTGTACTCATACATTGACATTTGATACCATTCAATCTTATAAATTTGTCTTTATCCTTGAGTGTGATATTTTGATGACACAACACTTAGAAGTATGTTTTATTTTCGTCTTATTTGTTCGGTGCTTGGATCATATTAGTGACATTTTTTTGTTAATTTTTCTATCATTTTGAAGTATAGCCTCAAAATAAGTAAATTTTATATTGTTCCTTTATTTATGATAACTATTACAA
This sequence comes from Vanilla planifolia, assembly GCA_023846275.1. Lineage (NCBI taxonomy): Eukaryota > Viridiplantae > Streptophyta > Magnoliopsida > Asparagales > Orchidaceae > Vanilla > Vanilla planifolia. Next base: position 1,177,928 of record JAIUJO010000015.1, on the reverse strand, counting down.
TCAATATGTTTTTGCAAGTACTTGTCTAAATATAAATTCCTTATATTTATTATAAGAATTAGAAATGCGATACCATTTAAATTTCAGAGTCATTGTTCATAGAGTCAGTTTGTTTTATCTATTTGCTTAGTCTCAGTTTTGATTTATCTCTTTGCTTAGTCTTATCAATTGGTATAAAATTATTTGCAAAATGCATAATAATGGTTTTTCTTGAATTTTACAATTGTATCAATAATCAGTGTAAAATTAAAGCTGTCTTTTACTACTTATGTTGTTAGAAAGTTTTATGAAAGGAGGAGTGCGAAAGTACTTATGAAGCATTATCTTTTTATGTGCAAAAATGGGGGTTATGAGAAGTTTTCAAAATGTTTTTGATGCTTTTGGTGCACAGGTAGAAAACATTTTTTAAATTAAGTTTACGAACAAATCCAATGACTTAAAGCATAGCCGTAAAGAAATTCGATTGTAATTGAGAAATTTTGAATATTTTCTACTTAGGCGTGCGAAATTATTTTTAATATATCTAATTTTAATTTATTTTTATTCTTTTCTAATGCCTTATCAATATAAAGCCTCCTTATACAATATATGTCTTATCAATATAAAGCCTCCTTTTCTAATGCCTTATCAATATATGCAATTTTAATTTATTGAATATGTTCCAATGATTCTATAGAAATTGAAGTTCTCTAGTATGTTATTGATTTTTCTTGTTTGTTTTGAAAGTTTATGCTTTTAATTATGATTTTCTTATTTGTATAGGTTGATTGTTGAGTTGGATGTGCCTCTTGAATTATATATGGACGATCAGATTGTTGGTGATCGAAACCTCAGAAAACTTGCATTTTCCTATGTTGTGCATAGTATTCAACACGTGAACAAAAAACATAGAAATGAAGCAAAAAATAAGAAGCTTCAAAATATTCTTTTCTCATTGCTACAGATGCATGATGTCATATATACTCTATTTTTGCTGATTTTTATTAATTTTGTTGATTATAATAACTGATGTATGATTTCTTGTTTGAAAATTATGGTTTGACTATCGAACTGCTAATGCTATTTGCAAAGAATGCTTTCACAGTTCTTCAAGGTTGATATTTTCCTTATCTCTGCAATTGGTTAAGTCCCATTAGTGATCTTATTATGCCTTTTTTATTGTTTCTTTTTGCCGAACACATGGTCATGGTATCGGCTTTGTGTTTCGTTCTTCGTTATTAGTGTGTTGATGGTGATGATGATGATGGTGAAGCCTCAAATGATGAGGATGATGAATATATCAAAAATCCACAAATCGTTCTTAGCAGGGAAGCTGTTTATAAGGCATGCAGTTGGTGTGTACAATTTATTTTTTTTGGCTTTCTTGTGTGGAGTGATGGAAATGCAATAAGCATGATGTGATGTCATAGTTATTCCATATGATAATCTAGGTGGTGTTAAAGTCCATGATATGTTGTAGTGTTAATGGTCAGCAAACAATGATTGACATATATTGCACTTTAACTTTGAGATGATGATGGGGCTTTCAAAATATTTGCATAAGGTCTTGGATTTTGGATTGAATAATTTATATTTAAACTATTATGCAAGTCTTGATTCAATAAAGTAAAAGACTTTTTGTTCTAATTGCAGAAGTTTGAACCGAGTTTTTAGTTTTTTAGTTTTATGTCGATTTCCATCTAAAAGGACGGTCATTCCAGCAAGTTATTCTTTCGTTTGACTAATAAAAGCCCTTTATTAATGTTCCAGAAAACCTAAATAATGAAAAACTAAAGTGTTATTCTAATTAGGTCTTTGTAGTTAGGTAAATTGGGTAAATTGTTTTAATATTGTTCAATTTGACTTGAGGACATTCAATTAGTTTTTTGCGCCTAGTCATTGACTCAAAGTTTGTATTTTTGTTAAGACATGCTTGAGTTAGTATAAGTGCTTCAGTCTATTTTTCACACGTTTTAATGGAAAGCTATATTGGAAACAATTTTCTTACTTGCTGATTTGCTATATTATTCTGATATTTTTTCCTTTGTGTATTCAGAAGAGTAGTTTTTTGAGACAATTCTCATTCATCGTAAAGAATACCCTAGTTACTTGGAGGTGGAGAAGTTGATATGCATAAATTCGAGAATTTTGAAATGTGATCATTATACCTTAAGTAAAAAAATTCACATATAGCCTCTATAATTTGGTTGGTTGATATAAGCTTACAAAAAATATTTCAAAGAAATTGGTCATCAGAACTTCGATATATATCTTCTCCTCACCAGTTGACAATGATATCTGTGCTAGAGTTGCTTATGAAGAAGATGAGTATTCTATAGAAAATGATGGAGAGAGTGACAATGAATTTTTCCATAAAAGTGGAGAATCTAGTGGTATTGATGGTTTTGAAGATGATGCCTACAAGAATGATAGTGATGAAGAAGGTTTAGATGATGGGGAATTGGCTAATGTTTGTGGCACTGAAGAATTGAATGAAGAAATAGAAGTGCAAGCCATACGTATTGATGGGCAAGATGACGATGTAGATGATGGGAAAGATCCGTTAAATAGAAAAAAGAGGAAGCTAGGCAATTTTGTTGAATGCCTGAATGTTGTCGATGCAAGTTTGTGTTCTCTTAAAAGACTTGTAGTAATGAAGACTGCTGAAGTTTCAACTGATGAAGCTGATGGTATTGTTTCTAGTGAAGACTTCCAACATATCAAAGAACCGAAGGTAGACTTCATCTTTTATCTTCTATATTCAATTTTCGTAGCAGCACATCTATTATCTTGTATTTATTGATAGCATGGCTTTTGCAAAGATTACCTTGTTCATGCAAATGTTCTTGACCAAGCTTTTAAATTGAAGGTAGTCTCCGTTGTTATCAAATAAATGAGCATAAGTTATATGTAGGGTCTTCATGTCTTGACTAGAAGTTTAACTTGAGAAGTCATATTCAAATGTTTATTAGGCAAATAAAGAGGCAAAGAAGGCCTTGTCTCAACATGGTCTTTTAAGAAAGGATGAAGGCTACAAAGCAGCAACTTATAAAATTCCCTCTTCTGAGCAGCTAAGTGCAAAACGTTTGACCTGTTAAGCTTGAGGTAATTCTTTAACATTGTTGCTTTCTTTTGGTTTGATGGCCCTTCTAATTTCACTTATCAACGTGTATTATTGATGCATATTTCATGGCTTTTAATGGCCTGATGATGTTAATGTTGATCTTGTTTGGACAAGTGAAGCCATATAGTTAGTCCTACAGGTGTATCAGTAGACTTAGTATTTTGAAGATGAAATATCGATGACGTGGCTTTATTAGACACATAATTCTTCATAGGATATAACTTAATTTCATTGTTAGGGGGATTAAGTCATTTTTTATACTTTGACCATGCATTATTTGAAGTAAAATTAGGCATTAACTAGTAATTTCTAGCACAAATAATTACATCCAAATGGAGTTTTATTTCATCCAGCAAAAGCGAATAGTTATATTCAATCTAGAAGTTAGCTAATGGAAGCATTATTACTGAGCTGTGTCAGCAATTTTATTGTCTTAAGCACGAAGAAATCTGTGCTCAATGCTACATAAATATAGTTCATAGGCTCTTGCTTTTAATGTCTTATAACATGGTTGCTTTCTTTGATGTTTCTCACAAGCCATACTTTGGGAGTGATCTCATTGAAATGGTAGAAATAAAAACAATCAAAACCTCTTGGATGTTTTCAAGTTTATCTTACTTTTGAGTTGAGTGCATACAGTGATGTTTCACCCATCCAAGTTAGTTTGGCATTTTTAAAAGCAATTTACTAAACATCATTGGTTAACAAATGATAATCATGTGTTGTGATTAGGCGCACGTCAGGAGCAAGCTCAGCAAGCAGGAGAGAGTAGCTCTCGTTCGAGCAGGCAGAGGGGATAGAGAAAAGTACAAGGCTAAAACTTTTGTGTAACAAAAAAAGGTATGTCATAATTACATTTGCCATTTTTAATTGCAAGAGCATCATTTTTTTTTGCTAGGTGATTTTCTTATTTTAAAGCTTATTTTTATCTGTGTCGGCTTGAGATAAGTTGCTATTATTGTTTAACCAGACTAGTGGGCTAAGCAATAGGCAGAAGCAGCACTCGAAGGCGATATCGCAGGCTACCAAAAGAGCAAGAGTTGCTCGTTCTCGACAAGAGAAAAAAACGGCAAAGGCAAGGGAGTAAGCAGTTTAGGGGAAGGATAGCATGGATGTGAAGCTCGGGAACTCCAATCGATTTCAGCAATTTGGGGTCACATTTTTTGTTATGACCTATATCTTTACTTAGCTTCCCTTTTATCATTCTGATTAGTTTTCAAATCGTTAAAGATACATATGCAATGTATGAGGCCAATAATTATTGATTAAGATTTTGAGTTAATTAATATTTTCCCTTTAAAGAGGTGTAAAGGATGTGTAAACCAAGGCCACCTTGAAACAATGTTTTTAATTTCATTTAATTTTTATATTCAGCTTCTAGTATTATAATGATGTGGACTTTTTTAAGTTTCAAAGTCTAGAAATTTTTTTGTGAATATGAATAAAGACTTAAGTTAATAGAATAGATTTCAAGACACTTTTTTAAATCATAATGAAGGATAAATGATAAAAAAATTTGTTCATGATATTTGTTTAGTATTTGAAATTTTAGCTTATGGTTCATTAAGTATTAGATAAGTAATAAAAGAATATTATTTGGTAAATTTGAGGATGAAATGTGTCAATGAGGTGTTTTTCATAAAAAAATTTTATATTAAAAGCAATGTATTTGTAGTAGAGGTTAAGAATAAATCGTAGTTGTGATATTATTAGAATGATTATTTGTATTTTGTTAGATTTAAGTTATCAAATAAAAAATATTGGAAGATATTTTTTTATTGTTAATGTTGATTATATTTGTGAAAGTTATATTTTTGAAAGCACCAATAATCACCATTCTTAAGTTTTAGAAAGTTATGTAGTCTCTTGAGATAGTTCATGTTGACATTTGTAAAAAATGAATATTTTATTTCAAAAAAACAATAGATATTATTTATTATTAAGTTATGACCTTATTTGTATGAGTTGGATATCTTTTGTAGTTCGTAAATTAAAGGTATTTTAAAAATATAAGGAATTTGAAGGTCTTATAAAGATAAAAAATTTGTTTAATATAAAAATCATTTGAGCTAATAGAGAAGAAAAATTTTTATCCAAAGAATTTTATTTTTTTCACAAAAACATGAAATTCATAAGCAATTTTTATTAGAAAAGTACCAAAATAAAATAAAATTGGAAAAAAAGAAGAATAGATCGATTGTTGGGATTACTTATATTGAATGAGAAAAAAATTATAAAATAAAATTTGAACAACTATTACTATTTTTTTTTATATTTATGCTTTGATCACTTTAAATGAATACAACAACTTGAATATAAAGAGTAAAAAAATATATTATTTTGTTCTTTCATGAAAAATAAGATTTTTTTTGTCACTTATATTATTAATTTATTATCATAAAATATTTCTATGTGATTATATTATTCTTTATGAACAATCATCCTTATATTATTTTTTTCAATAAATTATATTTTCTTTCTTTCATCTTTCTCAAAGAGCAAATGTACAAAAACTATGCTTTGAAAGACAGTTTATTTTGGAGTGTCATTATCTTCAATATTGTTATGAGGACAAATTTTTTTAGACCAGTTGAAGGAGAATTTGTGATTTTACCGAAGTTTAATCTATGGACACACTATTCACACTTGTTCACTAGTCGTCATCAAAGCAGACGATTTCTTAAATATTGTTTAATGAAGGACGATAGCTTTTTGGCTGTGTCCAGCACACCACCCGTCATGTATTTGCCAATATCCAAAGCATCCACCATTCCCACATGCTTGACAAGTAGCAAAAAAAAAGTTAGAATGTCGCCTCCCCTGCTGTGCTTGTTCGCTCGAGTATTCTTCGCTCCTGGCATCAAAAGCTCCACCCATGCCGATGTTATCACCTGCCACCTTGGTCCTCCCCAAGCACAAGAATCAAGTGCGCAAGCACTCGCGCTATCAGAAACAAAGATGGATATGTGATCCATTCTATAGGTTCGGTCAGCATCAGCCTGCACACCTTTCGCTCAACCTTATCATCGCTATTCACAGTCGACGTCAAATCCTCTTCTTGTCGTTCAATGAACTGTACCATATCTTAGAAAGAGTGCCAGTAAATCAACGGGCTCGCTCCTCTAATGGTTGCCGTTATCTCTTGTTGCATCAACACCGGATGCAACATATAGTTGGACAGGCACTTGCATGCCTGCATCCCATGCCAAGTGCTCTTCTGTGCTCTTAACCCCTTGGACTGTCGTTGTATTGAATGAGGATGATGCAATGGGGGCAGCTCTAGGGGTTTCTAGTGGTAGCATAACTTTGTCATAATGTGCCACAAAAGAACTTGCTGATCGGCTGACAAGCCTTCTGTTAAATTAAGGAATGCATGGACAACCCAAACTGGGGCATCGACTTGTCGAAGTGCGGCGAGCCATGCCTTATCGTTGAACTGCCCCCACGACATTTGTAGACATTTCTGAGCATGTGCAGTGACGAGCTCTAGAAGAAGTTGATTGCCTTTGTTGACTTCTTTGAATACGAAGTTTAAGATAAAAATCCACTGGTCCAGCTCGGGAACAATACCGTTGCCTCCTGAAATGCTCTAATGGGTCGTCTAAGCTTTGATTCTATTCTAAGTGCCCATTTGTTTATCCTCCTATTCTTTGGATTGTCTGGGGATACATGTTCCTTTGGCGAAAAGGTAGTTGCTCCAAACAGCCATTCTTATCCATGCTCTCGATGTTGAGGTGTTTCTCAAATGTCGAAGGAAGATGAGCACAATTTGTATCGCGTGGCTTACCATTATCAAAATAAGTACATCCCACTTGCTCCAGAGTTTCTTATATTTTCTCAGAATATCCATTAATTTTGTGTCTTCTGTGAGATCAATTGATTGCAGAAAGTAAAAAAAATTTCACTTTCTCCATTCATTTCGATCTCCCTACTACATTTTCCTGCAGGTGAGTGTGAATATATATTTGAAGGGGAGCCCAAGCAAGTTTGAAGCAACAGCAAAAACGTGATCAACTTTCTCATGTCAAAACGACAAGAAATATATATTTGTTTAGGGGACAACTCCAATTTATAATTGACACACAAAGATTAAATTAATTCCTTGCTTGTGTGGGAGACCGCTAAATAGTTAACATCCTTTCCTTGATGCCTGTCAATCTTTCCTACAGTCATTCTAAAAAACTTACATCATCGATGACTCAAACCTTTGCAACTCTCCTCTATAGCAGAACTTTGCTTCTCAGTTTTCTTATATGAAAAAGCTCATTGGATTGGGCCTACTAGACTTATTTATAAGCCAAGACAACAAGGTCGTGATGACCTGAACTCTTCAAAGCTCACTATTGAATTATGCTTGGAAAGTGAGGGCAGTTAAAATCATATTTTATCCTACCCGTACCATGACTGTTCAGAATTTGAAAATCTTATTCCCCTTGAGTTTCAACATGACATTTTTATAAAATAGCTAAATATTCTATTATTTACTAATATATCATCTTATTTCATATTCTTCTATAATGATATCTAAAAATTACATAACATATTACCATTAATGTTTTAGAGGCAAATATTATTCATTGTATTTGAGTACAGTATACGCAATTTGTGCTTGCCATACAAGATGCTCAACATATTGTACATTAGGTTATAAAAGTTAAGGAATCAACAATAATATAGGATTAGTCGTAGAGTGGTTTTACATAAAACATTTAATGCATTGAATTTAATGTATGGTATGCTATTAAAATATTTTACAAAATATAGAATTCATTAAGTATAAAATATGGCATGCTAATACTATAGTAGGGGAAAAAATAAAGATGATAATTTGAGTGAAATAATCATAAGAAATATGGCGTGTGTGTGTGTCTATATATATATATATATATTTAAAATATTATTTGGTGGTAAATATGCACGTTTATATTTGTAAAAAATAAAAGAAATAATTTGAAAAAGATGTTTTCGTCCTAAATTCAATTAGTAAAACTTGTAATTATGATATATGCACAATATTAAATTAATATATAAAATGTTTCATAATTTAGATATTTTTATATATTATTTATTATTTTTTACTCTTACACAGAATATGATTTTTCTAAGAGGTTGATTATTATTTTATTAGTATATCATTTTATATTTTAATAATATTTATATTTCATGATATCCATGATATATATATGCTTTCATGAAATAATGCATACAAAAAAAGAATTTTGTTATTGTAATATATTAAATTTTGCTCTATATAATATATTACAAATCTTGAGATTTGATTGATATAATTGTAATTATGAGAATTTAAAGAACAATAAAATTGTTTTTTTAAATAATATATTTATTAATTAAAAGAAAATATTAATAATTTTATTTTGAGAAGTGTGTCATATTTTTAAATGAAAATAAAATTTTATTAAAGCATATAATTAAAAAGAACTCTCATTGAAGAATATAATTCTAGTTTGCTAAAAATGTTTTATGAACTACATAATTAATTAAAATTTTTTGAATAATACATATATATATATATATATATATATATATATATATATATATATATATATATATATATATATATATATATATATATATATATATATATATATATATATATATATATTATGAATATTTAAATGGCAAATAATACTTTTTAATTTAAGCCAATTATCTTTAACAAGATTAGTGTTAAGTAAGTTATTACTAAAAGTTTAGGTTGTTTAGAGATGTTGCTAATGAAAGAAAAATGGTGGGAGAAAAGAAGAAAAAGAGAAAATAAAGAGAAGAGGGAAGAAGAAAGTTTCAATTCAAGAGGACAACAAGAAAGAGAAGAAAAGAATTGTGTTCGTCATAAGGAGAGCAGCAAGAAAGATAGAAAGGAGACTTACTATTACTATAAGAATCAAGAAGGGGAAGAACGTACTAGAAGGCTACTACAATGAGTGAAAATAGGGCAAAAAAGTTGAAATTATATATTTTATTTAATTTGTTCATTTTTATAAAGGAATTAGAGGTTTCATTTTGTTGTACAAGAATGCTATGTATTTAATTATGGGGGTTTAGAGTTGTTTTATAGTAAAATATAGTTGAATTTCAGCCTTATGGTTTTGTTTGGAGGCGAGTCTACTATATGATTAGACTCAATATACAATATGATTATCAAAAATTTGTTTAGGCAGTTAATAAATCTATCATACAATTAAGAGAATATATAATACAATTAGGGTTAAGTTGGTTCAAGAAGAAACCTTATTGTGTGGTCCAATAATGTCGTCATATCATAGTTAGAGTGATCATATTGTACCATGGGATTCTCATACAATATGATTAGATAAAGGTCAAAGAGTAAGATGGGCTTCTGATAACCATATTTAGGGAGTTGAAGGAATCATACTGTTTGGTGGAGAGGACATATAATACAATAAGTGAATAATTAATAACAATAATTTAGTGAGATGCCAATTATACAACATGATGAGGGAATCATATAGTTTTTTTTATAGTAGAGAAAGTAGAGAAACTGCTTTGGGTTATATAATCTTAAAGAATTTTAGATATTTTCATTATTAAAGATTACATAGTAACTCATGTGCATGCATCTATGAGTTTGTAGAAAAACTAAAAGAAAAGAAAAGTGGATTAAGAATCTTCACCTTGAATTTGAGTAGAAAAGTTTGATAATGGTAATATAAAAATAATATTAAATTAATAGATAATTTATTCTTAAATTAAGATATCTTATATGCCATTTTATATTGTGTATTTTGATATATGACGTAGTTATCTTGATAAGAAGTATTTGTATTACATTGGCTCATAGTTTTTAAATTTCTGCAGATCTTTTATATGTTTATTTTATGATTAGGTACATAGATTAAATCATACAGATAGCATGAGAACTAGTTTATATTAGAAATATAATATATCTATTTTATTTTAAGTTATGGTATGATATTTAAAATAAGTTTAGATTAACTAAAATTAAATAAAAAATAATATTGATTTTTCTGTTACACCCTTATGTTTGATGAGTCAAGCATAAATGTTTATATCTCTTATGGGCTTGCTTTAAGTGAAATTGTTAATATTCAATTAAGTCAAGTTATGAACTTTAAATATCTATAATAGTGGTCTTCAAGAATTTTGGAGTGTTGGCAAGCTTCAAGGAAATTGAAGGTATGCACCAAAATCTTTATACATGAATATCTCTTTATTTTTCTCGAATTTGCTATGTCCAAATTTTGAGATGATGTGGCACACTAGTAGGAATAATTTTTAAAAATATTATAAGTTTAATAATTTTAAATTTTTATTTTCGGGCCGAGCATTATTGATGAAAAGTATAGGCATAGGTATTTTATTTTTTTATAATTCTTTAAGAATAATTTTTCATGAATTTGTCTTCATAGTCATTTAGGACACTTTTAATAGAATCATAATATGAAATTATTTTGGTATACTTATATTCAAAACTTTGACAAAAAAATTCTCACAAAACACTATAAAACCACTTTAGTTTCGCGAATTTTCACTGTAGCATTGGGCAGGTCGACCCGACCCGACGGCTAATCTGTCTAAGCTTTAAGGTTTTAAAAAATAAAATAAAATAAAAATTGTTTGACAGACACTAAAGGGGCTAGCGAAGCCCAAAGGCCGCAGACAGAGATGTTGAATGGAACAATTAAGAAATTAGCCCACAGCTACTGAACTAAACAAGTGCGAACTCAGCCCGCAGAGAAAGCCAACTGAAGCAAGCACAAACTCAAGCAAACCAGGACCAAATGATGGAATCTTGGTCGAGGAAGGGGGAGCCAACCCCAAACGGCTCAAGAGACTAATGAACCGAAAGTGTTATAGAGAGCAATGTCAAAGACATTTGGACGATGTGGGACTAAACTTCCTTTCGATTGTTGAAGAAGGCAGAAGGGCAAGTACGATCGGACGACTTAGAATAATCAAGACAAATCACTATAATGATAACAGAGTAAAACGCCAAGCAGGAGATTCGAAACCTAGCCAGATCTGTAAGAGGTTATGGAACCACTACAGTAAGTTTCTACTTTAGTTGATTTTTGGAGAAATTATTTTAATACATCCCAGACAATCAACGTGCCATCCAATGGCCCAGATCAAGGCCGCCTAGATCCAATGGCCAGGATTGATCTCATACGATAAATTAGAGATTCAATCAGAAGCGTCCATTTCAGGCTCCAAATGGAATAGTGATTACTTTGTGTCCGTTACCCAAATGACTACTTCATTTTAGAGTCCTTGGGAATTGATTTAGAGCTCAAATTAAGCTCTATAAATAGGAAATGATGAAGAACTCCTAGAGGTTACCATTGCTAAGATTTCAAAGCTTTCAAATCAAAATATCGAGCAATTCTAAGTGCATACAGTGCTTCCAAAGTGAAAAAGTGGAAGCGGTAAGAAAGAACCCAAAATTGGAGGTTTTTGCTTGAACTCTTTTTCAATCTTTATACCTCCCTCTTTTGGTATTGTGTGTGCCTCATATTTCTCTTAAAATTGCCTCAAGTTTTGCCAATTTTTTGTATTTCTTTCTTTGGGGTAAGGGCATCCTAACAATAGTGCAAAAGCCTGGGGTTTGAGTTGAGCCCGAAAAAACTCAAGTAGGTTCGGGATTAGCCTTAGGTAAAATCCCAAGTGGGTTTGAGGTGGATCGTACGAAAAACCTCGCTTGTAATTTGGCGATTTTAGTGTTCTTTTCCCAACATCGGTTAGGGGTTGATGTAGGCTCCATTTTGAGTCGAGCCACCTTAAAAATCTTTTGTGTACTATTGTTTCTTATTCTTGCTTAAAAGATTTAAGTTTTAATTGAAACCGAAAATCGAAAGAAATTTTTTTTACCACAATTCGCCCCCCTCTTGTGGGATTATCTTAGGCACAAAGAACTTCAATTGGTACCAGAGAGAGGAATCCCAAAGTAAGTGAGGAACATCACGTGGGAGATCCACTTGTGTTAAGTGAAGGCTTTCTCTCTTTCTTTGTGGTTTTGTGATTTCTTGTTTTATGGCTTTCTCTTTGGTTGATAAGGCTGCAACCTTGTGTGAAGGCTTTTCTTCAAGTCAGCCTCCCTTGTTTAAAGGAGAATTTTACTTATATTGGAAAAATCGTTTTAGAATTTTTATTCAATCTATCAATTTAGATTTATGGGAAGTTATGACTAAGCCTTGTAAACTTTCTAGAAATTCTTTTACTGGTCAAGTCAAGCCCTTTAGTGCGCTTAAATTGAGCATAAAACATTGGCTTAATTGAATGCTAAGGCTTTGAACTATCTTTATTATGGAATTTCTCCTAATGAATTTACACAAATTATAAATTTGCCTACAACATTTGAGACGTGAAAAAAACTCGAAGTAACTTATGAGGGCACCTCAAAAGTGAAAGAGATGAAGATCAACATCCTCACCCATGACTATGAGCTTTTTAGAATGAATACTGGTGTGAGTATTAAAAGTATGGCTTTAAGATTTAATGACGTATCAAATGGCTTGACAAATCTTGGAAGGGCATTCTCAAATGGTGACCTAGTAAGGAAAATTTTGAGAATCCTTCCAAAGGAATATGATCTCCTTGCAACGACTATTAAAGCGGCTAAAGATGTCAACAAACTTTCGTTGGATGAACTCCTTGGGGGACTTCTTATTGTCGAAATAGAGATGACTAGGAGACTTATGGAAGAGGCTTTTACAAGCATGTTAAAGTATGAAAGGAAGAAGGAAGAACCCATGCCCTTCAAAGCCACCAAATGTGATTCGAACTCCACTTCTACCTTTTCCTCGGATTTGGAGGAAGTGGTAAGTTCTCATGTTAATGGTTTAACACAAAATTTTGCAAAAAGAAACTACAAATAATACTTTTTAATTTAAGCCAATTATCTTTAATAAAATTAGTGTTAAATAAGTTATTACTAAAAGTTTTAGGTAGTTTAAAGATGTAGCTAATGAAAGAAAAGTGGAGAAAGAGAAGGAGAAAAAGATAAAATAAAGAGAAGAGGGAAGAAGAAAGTCTCAATTAAAGAGAACAAAAAATTGTGTTGGTCATAAGGAGAGTAGTAAGGAAGACAAAAAGGAGACTTACTATTACTATAAGAATCAAGAAGGTGACGAACGTACTAGAAAGCTACTAGTATGAGTGAAAATAAAAAATGTTTAAATTACATTTTTTTTATTGAATTTATTCATTTTTATAATGGGGGTCTAGAGTTGCCTTATAGTAAAATATAATTGAATTTAGGCCTTATGATTTTTTTGAGGTGAGTCTACTATATGGTTAGACACAATATACAATATGATTATCAATAATTTGTTTAAGGAGTTAATCAACATATCATACCATTATGAGAATATATAATATAATTTGAGTTAAGTTGGTTCAAGAAGAAAGGTTATTGACTGGTCCAACAATCTCATCATATCATAGTTGGAGCGATCATACAGTACCTTGAGCTTCTCATACAATATGATTAGATTAAGGTCAAAGAGTAAGATGGGATTCTGATAACCATATATAGTGAGTTGAAGGAATCACACTGTTTGATGGAGAGGCCATATAATACAATAAGTGAAGAATTAATAACAATGATTTAGTGAGATGCAAATTGTACAACAAGATGGGGGAATCATATGGTTGATGTTTTTGTAGTATAAGAGAAAGTAGAGAGAATACTTGGGGTTATATAATCTTAAGGAATTTTTGATATTTTCATTATTAAAGATTATATAGTAACTCATGTGCATGCATCTATGACTTTGTAGAGAAACTAAAAGAAAAGGAAAGTGGATTAAGAATCTTCACCTTAAATTTAGATAGAAAAGTTTGATAATGGTAAAATAAATATAATATAAAATTAATAGATAATTTATTCTTAAATTAAGATATCTTATAAGTCATTTTATATAGTCTATTTTGATGTATGACATAGTTATCTTAATAAGTATTTGTATTACATTGGCTCATAGTTTTTAGATTTCTGTGGATCTTTTATGTGTTTATTTTATGATAAGGTACATACATTAAATCATATAGATAGCATTAGAAATAGTTAATATTAGAAATATATTATATAGATTTTATTTTAAGTTATGGGATGATATTTAAAATAAGTTTAGATTAACTAAAATTAAATAAAAAATAATATTGAGTTTTCTAGAAACACTATCCTCATGTTATATGAATATATAGTTCCATTGGAATGTGTAGGATGCTTAAGATACTTATTGGATATTGGCTCATCACATTATTTAGTGTCATTAATACTTTGTGTTTTGTGGCTTAGGTATTAGTTTAAGAACTTGTACTTAAATGGATAATTTGGATAATATTATAAGTATTTTGTTTAGGAAAATAATTGTTATTTAATAGTAAAGATTATGGAAAAGATTGTTATAATCCTTTATCCAAACTAGATAAGGTTGTCTTGACAATCAAGTATGTTATCCTTGTAAGTATCAAATATGACACTTAATAACCAACTTCTTGAGGATGCTGGTTGCTTTAGATTACTTCATTAAATAGCTTAGTTAGCATGTCTAATAATTGAATCCAATTATTAATCTCAATGTTGTCTGTTGTTTCATTATCAATCATCTTTGTCTCTTTACAACACATGTACAATAATGTAATCATGTTCCTTGATTTGCATAAGATTGGAGCATAGTTGTGGTGACCAAGCTTGCCTTTCTTCGGATCAGGGGTCACATCCTCTATTTTTTTTTATTTTTTATTAGTACTTTAATTTTGAAATGTACTTTTTATTAAAAATCAAATAAATACGTTATGTTTCCAAACATTTGGTATGCTCACATATCCAAAACAAATGAAAAAATATGCCTAAACTTCGAAATAAATTTTATGTGAAGCCAAATATATGAAACAACATAATGATCACTTTACAATAGGCAATTAACATGTCCAATAAAACCAAGTAGATGTCTAACTTATTGTAAAACATTTTAAGCATAACTAATAAGAGGGGATGAGTGAATTGTTTATTTAAGGAAATTTCATTTTGAAAAATTAGTAAAAAAACTTTTCGACCTTAAAATTTTTTTTGATGAAATAAAATTTCTCAATAAAAAACAAAATACACACAAGATTTTTTAGGTGCTTCAACAAAAACCTATGCCTACATCCACCCTTGATCCCCGATCGGGCTTCCACTAACTATTTTCTTTTTGCTGAAGCTAGTAGTGATAAACCAAATACACATCAGTGTTTTAATGAAACTAAAATTAGAGAAATTCAGGTGACTCAAAACAATTTAATACTTCATAATTTTTTGTTTACAAAAAACTCTACATCTTTAATTCTTTATATAAATTATTGTTTTATAATTGAATAAATATGTAATAAATGTAAAATAAGATAAATTAAAAATATAATACAACAAAAAAAAATAAAATCTGTTAAAAAACTTTTAAAAATAAAAATATTTAGAACAGTTAAAAAATAAATATTTAATTAGATAAAACTTATAGGGACGAGTGTAACAAAGTATGTTCTCTCTCAATCTTTCCTTATTTTGAATTACTTCAAAGATATTAATTTAAATAACTATAAAAAATAAATAAATTAATATTTCAACATTTAATTAATCTAAAATACGATAAATTAAAAAATATAATATAACCAAATAAAATGAAATTGAGTGTAACATCATGGTTCATCAAATAAGATATTAATTAAAATGTCTCGTCAGCAATTCAAAAAGCCAAGAAAATGAAACATTTGAAAATATAAAAATAAATATTAAAATGAAAATAGCTCTTTCAGATGAGTGTAATGATATTTGTTATATTTTGATCAGGCATTGCATAGGATTATTGTGAATTATCAAGAAAAATAAGCATATATATTTAGAAAATTTTATTTCAATTTTAAAAAAATATATATTAAATCTAAGATGAGATAAAATGAAACAATGTAATATAACCAAATCAATGCAAGATAGACCTCACACAAAAGAAGATTATAGTTTGATACTAACATAACAAAATAAAGAAAAATATGTAAAGAAAAAAACTAAAATGCAAGAGAAAGTTGCATTAAAAAAACCTAAGGAGATAGTGTAACATTTGTGATCATCAAATAAGAAGTGAATAAAAATGTTTCATAAAGCATGCCAAACTATTAAAAATAAATGATTCAAAAACACATAAATGAAATTTTAATTAGGCAAAGCCTGTCTAAATGAGTCCAATGACTTTTGTTATAAAAGAAGAAAATAATAAATAATAATAACAATAAAACTTTTCAATACTAAGAAAACATATATTAAAGTAGAAAAGAGATAAATCAATTCAACATAATCTAACCAAATCAAAGTGATGTAATCCTCATAGGAGAGGTGACTTAAGTTTATATAGTAATATAACTAAATCAAAACAAACAATTTGAAGAAATAAGATAATTGTATAGAAAAATTACATTATTAGATACCAAGGTGATAAGGTATGGTATCCTCGATTATCACGTCATGTATAAGTCAAAAAATATTTTAAAACATGCAAAATCTTTGAAAAAATATTTAAAAATATTAAAACAAAATATTTAGTTAAAGAGAGCTCAGGGAGATGAGGCTAACAAGGTTTTTTTAATCTTAATCAAGCCTTATTTAGTATTACTACAAATTATCAATATAAATAATCACAAATAATAATATTTTATTATTTAAATATTCAATGAAGATATATTAAAGCAAAGCTGATATAAATAAAAGTTATGTAACCAAACCAAATCTAAATGATATATATGCCACATGATAGGAAATTTCGAGTTGCATAGCAATATAGCCAAATCAATGTGAAACATTTGTAGAAATGAGAAAACGAGAAAGTTGCGTTCAATTATACAAATCCAAATATCTTAAAAAGCGAACAAAAATAAGAAAATAAAATATTTTAAAATTCAAAAATGTATATTTAATAAAATAGATCTCATGTAGACGAGTTCAATAATATTTATTTTATTTTTGTTAGACTTAGCTTGGAATTACTGTAAATTGTAAAGGCAAATAAGAGAAAATATGTATTAATGCTGAAAAGTTTATAAATAGAAAAAATAAAATATGACCAAATCAAAGTGACGTTAAGTTTACATGAGCGGATAATTTGAGTTTCGTAGAAATATAACCAAATAAAAGCGAAACATTTCAAGAAATCCAAATATGATACAAATCCAAATATCATAAAAAGAGAACAAAAATCTTAGAAAATAAAATATTTTAAAATTCAAAAATGTATTTTTAATAAAATAGATATCTTGTAGACGAGTTCAATAATATTTATTTTTTCTTGGTTAGACTTAGCTTGGTATTACTGTAAATTGTAGTGAGAAATAAGAGTAAATATGTATTAACATTAAAAGTTTATAAATAGCAACAATAAAATATGACCAAATCAAAGTGATGTTAAGTTTACATGAGTGGATAATTTGAGTTTCGTAAAAATATAACTAAATAAAAGTAAAACATTTCAAGAAATGAGATAAATTATGTGAGAAAAGTTGTATTCCAAAATACTAATGGAATAAATTAAAAAAATATAATATAACAAAATCTTAGTGATATTTAATTTACATGTGTAGAGAATTTGAGTTTCACCATAATATAATAATTTTTTTTTTATGAAATAAGATAAATTATTTTGAAAAAGTTGAATTCAAAAATACTTTGGAGGATGTGTGTAACGACCTTGTAAGAATCAAAATATCTTATAAGAGTGCAAAAATCATGGATAATAAAATATTTGCATTTATGAAAATTATTAAACTAGAAAGGTGATGATGTTTGATATGTCTCAATTAGAACTTGTTTGCATTTATTATAAAATATCAATTTAAATAAGTGAAAATAATAATAAATTAGAATTTTAATATTTAATAAATATATAATAAAGCTAAAATAAGATAAACTAAAAGAATTTATAATATAAAAATAAAAACTATGTAAATGTTACACCATAGAAGAGTTGGAGTTTCATAATAATATATCCAAACTAAAGAAAAATCTTTGATCAAATGAGCTAAATTATCTAAAAAGACATGTATGGTAAAGTTATCCTCCAAGGTACTAAGGAGATCAAGTATAACATACTTAATGATGGACTCAAGTATGAGTAAAAATATCTTATAAAGTAAGAAAAAATATCATAAAAAATATATAAAAATATTAAAATAAATATTTAATTAGAAAGAGTTTATCGAGACAAATAAAACAAACGTTTTTTTCATCTCGTTCAAAAAACATTTTATAGAAAATATGAATTACAAAAACAAATAAGCATAAGTAATAATAAAGTATCATCTTAATAATAAGTAAATATATATTATAATTGAAATGAGTTAAATTAAAATAATGTTTTGCAACTAATAAAAGTGATTAAAAGGTCACATTAGAGGAGATGTAAAGTTAATGAGTAATATAACCAAATCAAATAAAAAAGTTTGTGGAAAAGTGATAAATATTATAGAAAAATCGTGATCCAAGATTCTAAGAAGATCTGATTTAGTATCATTGACGATCACATGAGGTTTGGATTGAAATGACTTGCAAAGCATATAAACGTTTTTGAATTTTTTTTTTAAATTATAAGAAATGAAATTTTAATTTAGTGGAACTTATAAGATGACAATAATGGTATTTGTTTCATCTCCATCGAAACTTTCTTTATAATTTTTTGAAATTACCAAAGTAATTAAATAAAAGTAATAATTAATCATTATTTTAATATTATGTAAATATATGTTAAAGCTAATGTTAGATAAATTAAAATAATGTAATACAACAAGACTATAGTGATGTAAGGTTACAAGAGAGAAGATTTAGAGCTTCATAGAATATAAGAAAATCAAAGCAAACAATTTAAAGAATTGAGATAAATTGTATAGGCACATTTAATTTCAAGTTGATTTGGTAGTTGGTGTAACATTGTCAATTGTCAAATTAGGTAGAAAATAAAATACCTCATAAAGAGTGCCAAAATTGATGAAAATAAAATATTTAAAAATAATTAAAAAAATAATTTTTAATTAAATGGTGCCCATGAAGTCGAGTTTAATGACTTTTGTTTCATCTTAGTCAGACCACATATTTTATTATTAAGATATATCAAAATAAAAGAGCATAAATAATCTTAAGCTATTATTTTATTATTAAGTAAATAATTATTAAGATTATAATGATACAAAATTAAAGAAATATAGTATAAGAAAATCAAGAACATATGAATGTAGCACGAGAGATAAAGTTTACAAGAATGTTGCATTCCAATATACTCAAGAGAATGAGTGTAACTTTCATGATTATCAAATTAGGTAAGAATTATAATATTTTCGTTATGAATACCAAAATATCAAGTTAAAACTATTTTACATTACAAAAATAAATAATTTTTTAATATTATATATACATATATATAAAATAAAACCAAATCGATGTGAATGCCCTACCAGGGTTATTTAGAGTATCGCTATAATACATGAAAATCTAAGTGAAAACTTGAAATAATGACATAAATTGTATGACAAAGTTTGTCTCCAAGATAGTTGGGATGTCAAGTGTAACATACTCAATAGTCGAATCATATATGAATGAAAACATTTGGTAAAGTTTACCAAAATTCTTCAAAAAATATTTAAAAATATCAAAATGAATAATTCACTTGATAGAGCTCATGAAGACAAATCCAAAGATGTGTGTAGTTTCTTGATAAAACCTAGTTTAGAAAAACTTTACATTACCAAAGTAAATAAAGATAAATCATAATAAATTATAATTTTGATGTAAAGGAAATATATATTAAAGGAGAAATGTGATATATTGAAGAAATGTAATGTAACCAAATCAATGTGATGTAAATGTCATATGACATGTGATTTAGAGTTACATTGTAATATAAAAAAATCAGAATGAAACATTTGATGAAATGATATAAACTATATGTGAAAGTTATATTCCATGATACAATGGAGATTAGGTATAATATTCTTGACCAACAAGTTAGATATGAACAATGAAGATTGGGTATTATACAATGGGGATTGGCTTAGTAAAAATTCTTATTGAGTGCAATTATAAAAAACATTAAGTAATAACTTGGGGTCTCCTAGGTCAAGGATCACAAAAGAGGACAAGAAAAACCAGGAGAGTAAACTAAAATTTATTTCTCTTTAGAAAAGTGTTTGTTCTTCAAGTAGGTAAATTTATTGCTTTCAATTAAACCCTAAGTGTCACTTCCTATTTGAGTTTGTGCATCTGCAAAGAATGACCAAATATTACCTTTCTTCTTTTATTTTCTTGGAGGTTGTGTTGCATGTGGCGACACAAGACATTGTCAAAAGGATAGTTAAAGTTTGCTCTTACCTCCTTAGGTGCCAACATTGCCCGAACTATTGTCTTGAGGGCAATGGTGGTTTATGATTAATGCACAAGACATGGGTATGAGATGGATGAATCATGTGCATTATTTCCTTAGGCGATCGCATTGCTAGCGATGACAACTAACTTTTAATTGTCCAATCTCAAGCTGTTGGATCTTCAGAATCTAACATTAAGCAAAAGAAACAAGAGTTTGACTTTTATCATAAGATTCTCAAACTTTACATCGCTATTATCTATCATATAACTATATTGTAGACTGATGACAAGAAATTGTGATGCACATTTATGCATTTTAAAGTTTGATAAATTTTATCCATAAAGATGTGTTTATTTATAGATTATTATTTAATAATAATATAATAAAAATATTATTTTTATCAAAATTTAGTAATAATACCCCAATATTTTAATTAAATTAATTTTTATTAAAATATTTTAAAAATTTTAATCCCGTACTACTGCGTAGAGCAATCCTAGTGTTGCCAATCTAATTCAAAACAATACTCCCTTCTTTTGTTTAATAAATTATTAATATATAGTAATTATTTTTTGTATTTAAAAATTTGCCATCTCGAAATCGCATATGCTGCTTAGCTTGGTTCTTCTGAGATTCCATTCGACTAGGGTTTTGTTAATTGATCTATAGAACTGACGACGGTGGCAAACCTCCTCTTACCGGATTCCTTCTCTTGATCTGGAAAGGTAGCCGATGGGCTGAGCCTTCCTCTGCTTCAATCCAGGATGAAGCTTGATCCAAAAGGATATGAGGCAGAGCATCTCCTTATCTACGACCACTTCGAATCGTCCCTACATCTCTTCCTTCAGCAATCCGCGCTCAGTTCGTCGTCGGACCTGGTGGTCTCGAAGCATCTCGGTGACCTCACGATGTTCCTAGTGCGCATGACCCCATACTATACCTGACGCCTAGCTGAATTTCCTCATTAGTCTCTCATCTCCATCAATCCGAAGTTCGGACCCTCCTGGCTACCCTTTGTTCCAATCTAGCACAAGCCATCATCCTTTTTGTCAATAAGAAGGTTAGTTATTTTTTTTTATTTTTTTTGGACAAATCTGTTATATTGTTCGGTACTCTTCAATTTGGAGGGCTACCATTATTCAGCATATTTCTGTTACGCATTTTAATGGGTGGAAATATCTTTTTTTTGTTCTGGTTTAAGTTAAATTTTGAACTAGGCATTAGAGAAAATGGGAAACTTTCACTTCATTGAACTTTAATAGAAGATTATAATTGTTGATAAGTTGTTAGACTTGATTAGGCCTTTCTAATTGTTGATGAAGGTAAAAGTTTGATTTCCCTCTGCAAAGAACAAAACAGGCATTTTTTTCCTATGATTTCTTAAATATACAATCATAACTATTTCTTGTGAGGCTGTATATTTCTTTTACTAGATTCTTATATTAAAAAGGTTTAGGCTGCCAACACTAAATTCATATTTTGTTATTATAATTACAAGAATAGTCCTTTAACACATCAAGTGAGGTCAGATACATTGATTCTAAGATGTTATTATTTCTATTCATTAATTGCTTTTCTTCTAGATCCAAAGTTGATAAAGCCATTTCTAATAGTCAATAGTCATTTTTTTGTTCTATATTTTTTAATTTTTTATTAGAAAGATTTCAGTAATCCACTTCTCTGATAGAATCACAAAGTGAACTTCTTAATATAACCAAACCATCTAGATTGATTTTCTTTAGAATTGTCTTCAATTGGTAGAATGCCAACTTTCTCCTTTATAGTAAGTTTCTCTTCAAACTTAAAAGCTTTATCTCTATAACAATTATTCTATTTGTGTGTTTGTACTCACACATTGACATTTGATACCATTTAATCTTATAAATTTGCCTTTATTCTTTAGTGTTATTTTGATTACACAACACTTAGAAGTATGTTTTATTTTCATCTTTTTTGTCCAATTCTTGGATCATATTAGTGACATTTTTTGTTAATTTGTTTATCATTTTGAGGTACAGGTTCAAAATAAGTTAATTTTGTATTATTTCTTTTGTTTATGATAATTATTGCAATCAATATTTTTTTGGAATTACTTGTCTAAATATTAATTCCATATATTTATTATAAGAACTAAAAATGCGATACCATTTAAACTACAGAGTCATTGTTCATAGACTCAGTTTTGTTTTATCTATTTGCTTAGTCTCAGTTTTGCTTTATCTCTTTGCTTAGTCTTATCAATTGGTATTAAATTATTAGCAAAATGCATATTAATGGTTTATCTTCAATTTTATAATTACTTCAATAATTTGTGTAAAATTGAAGCTGTCTTTCATTGCTTATGTTGTTAGAAAGTTTGATGAAAGAAGAAGTGCAAAAGTACTTTTGAAGCATTATCTTTTTATGTGCAAAAATGGGAGTTGTGAGAAATTTTCAAAATGCTTCTGATGCTTTTGGAGCACAGGTAGACAACATTTTTAAAATTAAGTTTACGAACACATCCAAGGACTTAAAGCAATGCCATAATGAAATTTGATTGTAATTAAGAAATCTTTAATATGTTCTCCTTAGGCGTGCAAAAGTATTTTTAATATATTCAATTTTTATTTATTTTTATTCTTTTCTAATGCCTTATCAATATAAAGCCTCCTTATACACTCATCATTGCTTTGTTATACATGTTTTTCATAATTTCAATATGTACAATGCTAGCTTCTTTTTTTTTCCTTTTCTAATGCTTTTTCGAGCATGTGAGGGAAATATCATAGTAATAATAAATTTGAGTTCGTGATGATTCGCCTGTAGAATTAAGAAAATGTTTTTTGTTTTTTGAAGTAATGATAAGAAAATGTTACAATCATTTTATGTTAATAAGCTCTTTAATCCCATAACAAACATTCGTTATATAATCGTTTATAGACATATCCAAAATTGTGCTAACCCATTTCTATTTCAATTCTTACTTGTGTATTGAAGTTTGAATCCTAAAATTGGTAATACCTTGGTTTTCTAACAGTGTGCCTAGTTTGTTGAACAATAGTAACATTTATCTTCTTATGAATCGTGATGTTAATTAACTTAGTCAAATTTATGATTTAATTCTAGCTTCTTGAAATTATTTCTTTATATGTTTCCAAGCATGATGTTGTAGGAATCCTTACTTTTTTTTCAATTAACTCATTGTTGATATAACCATCTTTGTTAATCTGTTAGTATATTTAGACAATATAACACATTGCTTCTTGGAAGTCCTAAGCAATAGATTTAACACAATTTTGGACATACATTGCCATGGGTTGGCTACCTTGAGACAATGGAGAGGGACAAGTCATCATAGAAATAGATGGTTGGGGCATTCAGGATAAATGGAAAGATACACCATAGAGTTGCCTAGAGGTCAACTAAAAGAATTGGGAAGGAGAGATGGATAAGTGGGGTTTTTATGTATATACTATAAGCTAAGAGAAATGGCCTATGTGAAATATTTTACCAACTTCAATTGCCTAGATGAAAGCTATGAAAGTTTATGGGCTTAAACCAAATGATCTTAAAAAAACAAAAATGGAATTTTTTTTCATAGTACTATTTAGTATTGCAAGAGTTATGTTGTTCCAATGATTATATAGAAATTAAAGTTCTCTAGCATGTTATTGATTTTTCTTGTTTGTTTTGAAAGTTTATGCTTTTAATTATGTTTTTCTTATTTGTATAGTCATATTGTTGAGTTGGATGTGCCTCTTGAATTATTTATAGACCTTCAGATCATTGGTGATCGAAACCTCAAAAAATTTGCATTTTTTGTGTTGTGCATTATATTCGGCACATGAACAAAAAACATAGAAAAGAAGCAAAAAATAGGAAGCTTCAAAACATTTTTTTCTCGTTACTACAGATGTGAGATGTCACATATACTCTATTTTTGCTGATTTCTCTTAGTTTTGTTGATTATAATAACTGATATATGATTTTAAGTTTGAAGGGAGAGGAGGAACTAAGGGCGAGGACGTCACTTGTTATATTGTGTGATCTTCATCGATGAAAAGTATGGATTTATGATCGAACTTATAATGTTATTTGCAATGCATGCTTTCACAGTTCTTGAAGGTTGATATTTTCCTTATCTCTGCAATTGGTTAAGTCCCAATAGTTATCTTATTATGCCTTTTTTATTGCTTCTTTTTGTCGAACACAGGGTCATGGTAATGAGCTATCTTATTCATTGTAATGAGCTATCTTAGTTGAAAAGATTCTAAGTTTTTGTGTTTTAGTTAAAAGCTTAAGCATAAGGTAAAAGAATTAAATAGAATAATCCAATCTCCAAGAGTGAGTTCCAGGTTTGAAGGAGAGAGAGTAAATGACAAGTCAAAACTTAAGAAGATGAAACAAACTTTTTTCCCAAAGTGAATGTTATGATCAAAGGGGAAATACTTAGGTACTTAGAAGTTATAAATAAGATTTTAACTTTGAAACAAGATAAGATGAAAAGGAAAAAACTCTCAACCTCCATACAATGGGTTAGAGATGAAATTAGGAAGGAAAGGAAGAATTGCTTTTGGCATTTGTAGCCTTCACATAATGGAACAATAATGAAGGAAATAAAAAGAGAAAGTAAGATTTATGCTGGTTAATGCGTGCTTACTGTGGAATTGTGAAGAAGATCCATGTAATAAAAAGTTCACATAGATGTCAAACTTAATCAAAATTTGATTGAAATTATGTGAACCAAAGCAAGTTGAAATGGTTATTTCAAGTAATGAAAAGGCACTTGCATTTTTATTACTTGAGCATTACTCAAAAACCATTTAATATAAAGAAATGATTAGGACTGATTATGCTAATAACTTTT
Organism: Vanilla planifolia; assembly: GCA_023846275.1. Classification (NCBI taxonomy): domain Eukaryota; kingdom Viridiplantae; phylum Streptophyta; class Magnoliopsida; order Asparagales; family Orchidaceae; genus Vanilla; species Vanilla planifolia. The sequence continues at coordinate 1,152,601 of JAIUJO010000015.1, read as the reverse complement.
ATTGGTCCTATTCTCATGGGTTATTAACATATGAAAAATAACTATCTAAATAAACATCAAAAGAACTTGTCAACTAGCTCTATAATATCTAAATATGGATCTCCCCTTAAACATTTAATGTTTCGAGTTATTGTGACCCACTGGAGGATTTGTTGAAGTAGGTTTGGGCTTAATATTAGTGCAAGACTAGGCTTTTGGATGATATATGGTCTGACTAAAAAAGTTCAAGGGCTAAGTTTTAGGTACACTCACATAGATTTGACTTATATTTTCTTGATAGAATTTCATATCTCGAATGATGAGCCATACTCGATAAGGTTAGGTTAAGAAACTTAACAATAAATGGATTTGCCATTAGGTTTTCATGTCTTAAGAGAATATCAATTATTTAATGATCATCACAAACGTTGACTTGTAAGGATGAAATATATCCAACTACAAATTAGATGTAATTAGCCTAAATAGTTGATTTGTCAAAGTCAAGTGACAATAGTTATGTTGATTTTCTGCCAAAAGAAATAAAAACCCAAGTAATTTGGAATTTTATAGAGGACATCAAATAACTTTTGAACGATGAATTAGCTTAAGAGATGACTTCTTTTAAGATAAAAATTTTTTTTTTGTTAGCACTCAAATAAGTCTGTACTTTTAAAGTACAATTTTATTAGTTCTTAAGATATCTAAATATTATAATTAAACAAAGAGAGTTGACTTCGTTTAAGTTAACAAAATCTTGAGAATGTAAAATCATGATGCTAAGTATGAAATTTTATTGATAACTTTAGGGAAAGTCAAATAATACCTTTAATGGTTAGCACAAGAAGAAAAGTTTGTAACTTTTAGCATATATTGAGCCTTTTTAGGTGATCCTTACTCTTTTATTATTGGAGCTCAACATCTTCCTCTTTATGAAGTTGATATACATTTGGTCCTAGAACATGCTTGATCAAGTACAATTCTTTCAAGTTTGGAGCAAGCTTTTGGTGGCTTTATTAGTGTTGAGAGCCCTTATATTGTCTAAGAATCGAATCTTTGACCTTGAAAGGACAATTCTTAATATGTAATATTTTTTCATACTTTAATTTATATTTAGTTTCTTTACATGGTCTCTCAGACACTTTTCCTTTATTAGGTCCAACTTTTGATGTGCTAGTTTCAAGTTCAAGCTTTTGAACTTGTTAAGTGATTGACCGCGATAGTGATTATAGCTTTGAATCCTTAGAAAAATTTGATGTGTTGCAGAGTTTTTAGTTCCATACGCTCACAATATGTCGAGGAGATCACCTACCCACCCACCTTTTTTATCATCAAGACGAGGCTTTAGAACTTTTAAGATGTCTTTGTTCATTGCTTTGGCTTGTCCATCTATGTGAGGATGAGAAGTTGAGGCATACTTAAAAAAACAACCATACATTTTGCATAAATCTAGAAAATCTTTAGATTGGAACATTATTGTGTCATTTGTAACAATTGCTATGGAAATATTAAACCTATTGTAAATTTTTGTGTAAAGAAAACTTTAAATCTTATTAATAGTCTTGCCAATAAGAGGCTTCAATTTGATCCATTTTTAAAGGTTCTTAACCACCATGAGATGGAACCTCCTTCCATTTTTGGCAATTGGAAATAAAAAATGGAAATTCATACCATTGTCTAACAAGAACCGATAAATAATTATTTCTTCTATCTTTGTGAATAATTAATATGAAAGGGGACCATGAACTTGACACCCTTTGCACCTTTTGGTAAATAAAGTAATTTTTTTTTCATTACTGGTCAAAAACAATCCTTGATACATAATCTTCATGGTAAGTTTATAGCTAGAGGCACGTCCATCACACTTTCTTGAATGGATCAACTTGATCATATCTTTAACTTCTAAAGGATGGTGTGATGGCCTTAGTTAAACATTTTTTCCTCTTCTTTGTTCACTAGGGCTTAATTCTTATTATTAATTATTTATTTCTACCAAAGATAATTATATATATATATGACTAAAAATTATTTTATTGATCAAATGATGAGTTTACAATTAAAAAGGTACATATGCACTCAAATTTCTTTAAAACTCTTTTTCTCACCACTTTTCAACCATACTCTTTGGGACCAATGGTGTGCTCAATATATACATATGAAAATATTAAATTATCCCTTTTAGAAAATATTGAATAATAAGAGGCAAGTCTACCATAGACTTATTATATCAAAAATAATAACTTCAAGCCAAAAATCCATGTTATCTAAACATATTATAATTAATCTTTTAATTGATATAACTTTAATGATTCATGTTAATGTAACATTGAAAGAAGCTAAGAACGTGTAAGATATCATCGAAACACACTTCATATAAATCAATAAAAATATTCATATAATCATAGCAATTAGTACAATAAAAAAATCATGTTATGAGAATGTAAGCAAAGCAAGTGCATGAGACTTGATAATAACAATTAAGAATGAGAGAAAACCATCCAATTATGGGGACATAATGCTTCATATAAACTATATGAATGTTATCAAGTATCACATTATTATATCAAGTATCACAATAAAGATGTCTTGTTATTAAAATGACCCATACATTCTAGATTTTTGTGATCTCTTTTAATAGGATTATTACTTCCTAACTATCCATTTAATTGTAAACTTGATTATATTGAAAACTCCTATTTTATCATGTCTTTTAAGCTTACATGTGAAAAGCAATATATGCAACTAAGATACACCTAGAATAATAACTAGTATGAGGGGTTTTCCCTACTCAATTGTTACAAATAATATTAATACATGGTGCTTAACTAAATGGTTTGGCATTATCTTATTATCACAAATTGTTAATAGTGCCCAATCAAAAGATTTTGTCTGACCTGATTGTCACAAATATCAATGCACTAATTAAAGAGTTTTGCTTTACTTGATTGTCACAAATATCTCATTCAACTTATTAATATAATATCAATCAATTGGTTTGCTTGATTTTGATGTCTATTGCACTTGATTTAATCAAAACTTTGATTTTATCTTTCAATTTTCAATACATGAAACAAAGAAGTATAACAATATAACAATTCTTATTAAAGTGTTACAAATATTTTTAATATAATTTCATTAATTTTGTCTAGCTTGTTCTCACAACATTATTGATTAAAAAATATCTAATATCTCATGTTCATTGACATATGTCAAACATCATATATGCATCATCACATATCATTATCATGTTCTTATGACATCTTATGTATGTTATTTTATGTTATATTCATATCTTTTGTTCATCATGTACTTAGTTCCAGCACAACTCTTTTTACTTATTTAGAGTTTGTCATGATTGGCATTTAATTTACTCAAATAATATCATCTAATGGCATCATTATTCTTCAACATAAGCTATGTTCCTTAAAATTTGTGCATGAAACCAAATTATGGAACTAAGTATCACAAATATGATTAAATATGAGTAAAAGAATTTTATTAAACTTAATAGTAAACTTTCTTAGTCACTTATCAGAAGAGACATAATTTTTATTGATCAACTTGGTGTCAAATTAAGCATTGGTCAATATGGGTTGGTTGGTCATTTGGGCTAACTTAAGTAGGTTGTTAATTTTATATGCTAATGCAGGCTTTGGTCACAAGTGACACCTACATTCTAGAATATTTAGTAGTTAGCTAAGACTTGATTTTGGGATAATTTATTCATATCAATATTATAAGAACAAACTTATTTGAATTCACCCAAATTATTAATAATATTTTCATGATGTTTTTCTTCCAAACACTTTCTTTCCTCCTTTATCATCATCTCCCTCATCTTCATTTGTCATGAAAAAAATATTTTTTTGATTTACTTAAATTTTTTAATGATATGCTCTTCTCATTAGCATTAGCTTTGTGGAAGGTCCCTTAGCTCCTAAGTGTCCTCTCATGGGCACTCTCCGTTTCTCAAATTTCTTTCTCTCTATCTCTCTCTTGTCTTTTTTATTGAAAATAATCGCAACTTTTTCTCTCTCCTCAAGATCATCATCTATCAATTTATAAGAGAGCTTATGCGAGAAATGGGTTAAAGGTATCCCGACAATTGTGCAAAAGCCTAGGGCTTGAGTTGAGCCCGAAAAAATTCATGTAGGTTCGGGATTAGTCGTAGGTAAAATCCCAAGTGAGTTTGAGGTGAACTGTACAAAAAACCTCGCTTCTATTCCCAACACCGATTGGGGGTGGATGTAGGCTCGATTTTTAGTCGAACCACCTTAAAAATCTTGTGTACTATTTTTTCTTATTCTTGCTTAAAAGATTTAAGTTTTAATTGAAATCGAAAATTGAAAGAAAATTTTATTTACCACAATTCACCCCCCTTGTGGGATTGTCTTAAGCACAAAGAACTTCATTTTCTTGAAACATTATCCTCATGTTATATGAATATATAGTTCCATTGGAATGTGTAGGGTGTTCAAGATACTTATTGGATACTTAAGACCTTGCTCCTAAATGGATAATTTGGATAATATTATAAGTATTTTGTTGAGGAAAATAAAACTATTATTTTATGTGAAAGATTATGGAAGAGATTGTTATAATCCTTTATCCAAACTAGATAAGGTTGTCTTGACAATCAAGTATGTTATCCTTGTAAGTGTCAAATATATGACCCATAATAACCAACTTCTTGAGGATGCTTGAAGCTTTTGATTGCTTCATTAAATAGCTTAGTTAACTTGTCTATAATTGAATCCAATTATTAATCTCAATGTTATCAATTGTTTCATTATCAATCATCTTTGTCTCTTTGCAACACATGTACAATAATGTAATCATGTTGCTTGATTTGCATAAGATTAGAGCATTATTGTGGTGACCAAGCTTTCCTTTCTTGGGATCAAGTGTCACATCCTCTATTTTTTATTTTTTCCTAATACTTTAATTTTGAAATGTAATTTTTATAAAAATTAAATAAATACATTATGTTTCAAAACATTTGGTTTGCTCACATATCCAAAATAAATGAAAAAATATGCCTAACCTTCGAAATCAATTTTATGTGAAGCCAAATATAAGAAACAACAAAATGATCGTATTACAATAGGCAATTAACATGTCCAATAAAACCAAGTAGATGTCCATCTTATTGTAAAACGTTTGAGGCATAACAAATAAGAGGGGATGAGTGAATTGTTTATTTAAGAAAATTTTCATTTCCAAAAATTAGTTCTACATCATCACCTTTTTTTACTTCTTTTTCTTCTTCTTCTTCTTCTCCTTCTCCTTCTCCTTTTCCTTCTCCATCTTTTTCTTCACTTTTTCTTCTTCTTCTTCTTCTTCCTTTTCTTTCTCCTTCTCCTTCTCCTTCTCCTTCTCCTTGTATCTCTACTCCTTCTCCTTCTCTGTCTCCTTCTTTTTCTTCTTCTTCCATATATTCATCTTCTTCCACTTCTTCTTTCTTCTTCTTTTTCCTTTTCTTCTTTATCCTCTTCTTCTTCTTCCTTTTCTTTCTCATCTTTCTCTTCTTTTTCTTCTTCTTTCATTTCTTATTCTTGTTCTTCTTCTTCTTCCTACTCTTCTTCTTCTTCTTCTTCTTTTTCTTCTAATTCTTCTTCTTCTTCTTCTTCTTATTCTTCCTCTTCTTCTTCTTTCTCTTTATCTTCTTCTTCTTCTTCTTCCTCTTCTACTTTTCTTCTTGTTCTTCTTCTTCTTCTCCTTTTTCTTCTTCTTCTTCCTGTTCTTCTTTTGATTCTTCTTCTTCTTCTTGTTCTTCTTCTTCTTCTTCTACTTCTTCTTCTTCTTCTTCTTCTACTACTACTACTACTTTTATTTCTATTTCATCTACTTCTTCTTCTTCTTCATCTTCTTCTTCTTCTTCTTCTTCCTGCTCTTCTACTTCTTCTATTTCTTCTAATTCTTCTTATTTTTCTTCTTCTTCTTCTCCTTCTTCTTTTTGTTCTTCCACTTCTTATTCTTTTTCTTCAACATTTTCCTCCTCTACTTATTCCTTGTCTTCTTCTTCATCTTCTTCTTCTTCTTCTTCTTCTTCTTCTTCTTCTTCTTCTCTTTTTTCTTCTTCCACTCTCTCACCCTAAATTTTCTTCTTCTATTTTTTCATCTTCATCTTCTTCTTCTTTTTCTTCTTCTTCTTGTTCTTCCTCCCCATCTACTTCTCCTTCTCGTTCTCCTTCTCCTTCTCCATCTCTCTCTCCTTCTAATTCTCCTTCTCCTTCTAACTTTTCCCCTTCTCCTTCTCCTTTCCCTCCTCCTTCTCCTTCTCCTTTTCCTTTTCCTTCATCTCCTTCTCCTTCTCCTTCTCCTTCTTCAGGATCTTCTTCTTCTTCTTCTTCCACCTCCTCCTCCTCTTCTTCTTCTTCTTCCACTTCTTCGTCTTCTTCTTCATTCTCTTTTTCTTCATCTTCTTCTTCTTCTTCTTCTTCTTCTCCTTCCTTTTCCCTTCATTTTCTTCTTCCTTCTTCCTTCTTACTTCTTCCTTTTTACTTCTTCTTCCTTCGTCCTTCACCTTCTTACTTCTTCTTTTTTCTTTATCCTTCTTCCCCTTTCCCTTCCTCTTCTTATTCCTATTCTTCTTCCTATTCTTTTTCTTCTTCTACTTCTTCATCATCTTCATCATCATCATCTTCTTCTCATGATACTTTGCCTTCTTCTTTTTTTATTCTTCTTCTTCTTCCCCCAACTCTTCTTCTTCTTCTTCTTCTTTTTCTTCTTCTTCTTCTTCTTTTACTTCTTCTTCTTCTTCTTCGACTTTTGCTTCTTCTTCTTCTTCTTCATCATCTTCTTCTTCTTCTACTACTAGTACTACTACTACTACTTCTTTTACATCTTTATTTACTTCTTCTTCTTCTTTTTATTCTTCCTCTTCTTCTTCTTCTTCCTCTTCTTCATTTTCTTCTTCTTTATTTTCTTCTTCCAGTTCTTCATCTTCTTCTTCTTCTTCCTCTTCTTCTTCTTCTACTTCTTCATCTCATTCTTCTTCTTCTTCATCTTCTTCTTCTTCATATTCTTATTCTTCTTCTTCATCTTCATCTTCTTCTTCCTCTTCATCCTTTTTCTCATCTTCTTCTTCATCTTCTTCTTCTTCTTCTTTTTCTTCTTCTTCTTCTTCTTCTTCTTCTTCTTCTTCTTCTGCTTCCTTTTCTTCATCTACTTCTTCTTATTCTGCTAGTTCTTCTTCTTTTTCATCTATTTCTTCTTGTTCTTTTACTAATTCTTCTTTTTTTCATCAGCATCTTCTTCTTCTTCTATTTCCTATACAACTTCTTCTGCTTCTTCTTGTACTTGTTCTTATTCTTGTTCTTCCTCTTCTACTTCTTCTTCCACTTCTTCCTCTTCCTGTTCTTCTTCTCCTTCTTCTTCTTCTTCTCATTCTCCTTCTCCTTCTCCTTCTCCTTCTCATTCTACTTCTCCTCTACTTCTCTATTTCCTCCTTGTCCTTGTCCTTCTTCTACTCTTTCTTCTTGTTCTTCTTCTTCTTCTTCTTCTTCTTTTCTTCTTTTTTAATTTTTATTTCATTTTTCTTGTTTCTTCTTTCTCCTTTCTTTTTTCTTCTTCCTTCTTCGTTCTTCCTTCTTGCTTCATCCTTCTTGCTTCCTTCTTCCTTCTACCTTCTTCCATCTCCCTTTTTCCTCTTCCTCTTCCTCTTCCCCTTCTTCCACTTCTTCTTCTTCTTCTTTCTCTTTTTCTTCATCTTCTTCCTCTTCTTCTTCTTCTTCTTCTTCTTCCTTCATCCTTCTTACTTCTTCCTACTTCCTTCTTCGTAGTTCCTTCATCCTTCTTCTTCCATGCTTCTTAATTTTTCGATATTTTCCTTCCTCTTCTTCTTCCTCTTCTTCTTCCAATTCTTTTTCATCTTCTTCTTCTTATTATTATTATTATTCTTCTTCTTCTTCTTCTTCTTCTTCTTTTGCATCAACTTCTTCTTCTTGTTCTTCTTCTTCTCCTACTTCTACTTCTTCTTCTTCTTCTTCTTCTTCTTCTTCTTCTTTTTGTTCTTCCACTTCTTCTTCTTCTTCTTCAACTTTTTTCTCTTCCTCTTCCTCATCTTCCTATTCTTTTTTTTCTTGTTGTTCTTCTTCTCATTTTCCTCTTCCATGCTCTCACCATAATTTTTTTTCTTATATTTTTTCTTCTTCATCTTCTTCTCTTTCTTCTTCTTCTTCTTCTTCTTCTTCCCCTTCTACTTCTCCTTCTTGTTCTCCTTTTCCTTCTCCTTCTTCTCCTTCTCCATCACTTTCTTGTTCTTTCTCATTCTCCTTCTCCTTGTTTTTCTCCTTTTCCCTTTTCTCCTTCTCCTTCTCCTTCTCCTTTCCCTTCTCCTTCTCTTTCTCCTTTTCCTTCATCTCCTCCTTCTCCTTCTCCTTCTTCATGATCTTCCTCTTCTTCTTCTTCTTCTTCTTCCACTTCCTCCTCCTTTTCTTCTTCTTCCTCTTCTTCGTTTTCTTCCTCATTGTCTTTTTCTTCATCTTCTTCATTTTCTTCTTCTTCTTCTTCTTTGTCCTTTTCCCTTTTTTTCTTCCTCCTTCCTTCTTACTTATTCCTTTTTACTTCTTCCTTCTTCCTTCTTCGTTCTCCCTTCTTACTTCTTCCTTTTTCTTTATTCTTCTTCACCTTTTCTTCCTCTTCTTCTTCTTATTCTTCTTCTTATTCTTTTTCTTCTTCTACTTCTTCATCTTTTTCATCATCATCATCTTCCTCTCTTGCTCCTTCGTCTTCTTCTTTTTCTTATTCTTCTTCTTCTTCCTCCACCTCTTCTTCTTCTTCTCCTTCTTCTCCTTCCAGTTCTTCTTCTTCTTCTCCTTCCAGTTCTTCTTCTTCTTCTTTGACTTTTGCTTCTTCATCTTGTTGTTCTTCTTCTACTTCTACTTCTTCTACATCTTTATCTACTTCTTTTTCTTCTTTTTTTATTCTTCCTCATCTTCTTCCTCCTCCTCTTCATTTTCTTCTTCTTTTTCTTCTTCTTCTTCCACTTCTTCTTCTTCTTCTTATTTTTCTTATTCTTCTTCTTCTTCTTCTTCTTCTTCTTCTACTTCTTCATCTTCTTCTTCTTCTTCTTCTTCTTCCTCTTCTTCTTCTTCTTCTTCTTCTTCTTCTTTTTCTTCTTATTCCTCTTCTTCTTCTTCTTCTTCTTCTTCCTCTTTATCTTTTTCCTCGTCTTCTTCTTCTTCTTGTTCTTCTTTTTCTTCTTCCTTTTATTCTTCTTCTTCTTCTTCTTCTTCTTCTTCTTCTACTTTTGCTACTTTTTCTTCATCTACTTCTTATTCTTCTAATTCTTCTTCTTTTTCATCTATTTCATTTTCTTCTTCTTCTAATTCTTCTTCTTTTTCATCATCATCATCATCATCTTCTTCCTCTTCTTCTTATACTACTTCTTCTCCTTCTTCTTGTACTTCTTCTTATTCATGTTCTTCCTCTTCTACATCTTGTTCTGTTTCTTCCTCTTCCTCTTCTTCTTCTTCCTCTTCTTCTTCTTCTTCTCATTCTTCTTCTCTTTCTCCTACTCTTTCTCCTTCTCCTTCTCCTTCACCTCTACTTCATTTCCACCTTGACCTTGTCCTTCTCCTATTCTTTCTTGTTCTTCTTCTTCTTCTTCTTCTTATTTTTTATTTCTTCTTGTTTCTTCTTTCTCCTTTCTTATTTCTTCTTCCTTCTTCGTTCTTCCTTCTTGCTTCTTCCTTCTATCTTCCTTCTTCCTTCTATCTTCTTCCATCTCCCTTTTTCCTCCTCCTCTTCCTCTTTCTCTTCCCCTTTTTCCACTTCTTCTTCTTCTTCTTCTTTCTCTTCTTCTTCATCTTCTTCCTCTTCAACTTCTTCTTCTTCTTCTTCTTCATTCATCCTTCTTACTTCTTTCGTCTTCCTTCTTCCTGCTTCCTTCTTACTTCTTGTATCATAGTGCTTCATTTTTTGATATCTTTCTTCGTCTTCTTCTTCCTCTTCTTCTTCCAATTCTTTTTCTTCTTCTTCTTCTTTTACTTCTTGTTTTTCTTCTCCTTCTCCTTCTCCTTCTCTTTCTTCTCCTTCTCATTCTCCTTCTCCTTCTCCTTCTACACTCTTCCTCCTCCTCTTCCTCTTCCTCTTCCTTCTCCTACTCCTCCTACTTGTCCTTCTCCTCTCCTTCTCCCTCTTCTTCTCCTTCTCCTCCACCCCCTCCTCCTCATTCTCCTTCTCCTTCTCCCTATCCTTTCTTCTTTCTTCCTACTTTTATAATCTTCCGTTTTGTTTCTTCCTTCCCCCTTCTTCCTTCTTCCTTCTTTCTTCTTCCTTCTTACTTCTTCTTTCCTCATTCTTCATTCTTCCTTGTTCCTTCTTCCTTCTTCTTACCTCTTTCTTCCTTCTCTTTTCTTCTTTCTTCTTTCTTCTTTATTCTTTCTTCTTCTTTCTACTTCTTTCTTCTTATTTCTTTTTCTTTCTTGCTTTGTCTCTAATTCCTCTTCTTTTTCTCTTCTTTTTGTGATTCATTAATTCATTCTTCTTCTTCTTCTTCTTCTTCTTCTTCTTCTTCTTCTCTTTCTTCTTCTTCTTCTTCTTCTTCATTTTTCTTTATTCTTTCTTGTTTCTTTTTTCTTTTTTGTTCTTTCAGTTTTGCACTTCCTTCCTCCTTCCTCCTTCCTTCATTCTCTTTCCTTCTTCCTTCTTCCTTAATCCTTTTTCATTCTATGTTCTTCTTTCTTCCTTCTTCCATTTTCATTCTTCCTTCTTTTTTCTTCTTTCTTCTTTTTCTTTCTTCTTCTTTCTTCTTCTTTCTTCACCTTTCTTCTTCTTTCTATATTTTTCTTTCTTTCTTCTTCTTTCTTCTTCCTCTTCTTTCTCTTCTTCTTCTTCTTCTTCTTCTTCTTCTTTTTGTCTTCTTTTGTCTTCTTCTTCTACTTCTTTTTCTTCTTCTTCTTCTACTTCTTCTTTTTCCTTTTCTTCCTCTACTTCTTCTTCTTATTCTTATTCTTCTTCTTCTTTTTCTTTTTCTTCCTTCTATTCTTCTTCTTTTTCTTCTTCTTGTTCTTCTTCTTCCCCATCTTCTTCTTCTTCTTCTTCCTCCTCTTGTTCTTCCTCTTCATCTTCTTCTTCTTTCTCTTCCTCTACTTCTTCTTCTTCTTCTTCTTCTTCTTCTCCTTCTTATTGTTCTTCTTCTTATCCTTCTTCTTCTTCTTCTTTTTCTTCTTCTTCTTCTTCTTCTTCTTCTTCTTTTCTTCTTCTTCTTCTTGTTTCTCTTCTTCGTCTTCTTTCTCCTCTTCTACTTCCACTTATTCTTCTTCTTCTTCATCAACTTCATATTCTTTCTCTTCTTCCTCTTCTTCTTATGCGGCTTCTTATTCTTCTTCTTCCTCTTCTTCTTCCTCTGCTTCTACTTCTTCTTCCTCTTCATCATCTTCCTCTTATTCTTCTTTGTCTTCTTCTTCCTCTTCTTTTTCTTGTTCTTCTTTTTTCTCATCTTCTTCTTCCTCTTCTTCTTCTTCTTCTTCTTCTTCTTCTTCTTCTCCTTCTTCTTCTTCTTCTTCTTCTTTTACTTTTACTTCTTCTACTTCTTCTTCTTCTTCTACTTCTTCTTCTTTTCTTCTTCCCTTCTTGTTTTTCTTCTTCTTCTTCTTCTTCTTCTTCTTCTTCTTATTCTTCTTTTTCTTCTTCTTCTGCTCCTTCTTTTCTTACGTCGTCTTCTTCTTTTTGTTCTTCTTCTTCTTCTTCTTCTTCGTAGTGTTCTTCTTCTTCTTCTTCCAGCTCTTCTTCTTCTCCTTCTTCCTCTTCTTCCTCTTCTTCTTCCTTTTCTTCTTCATCTTCTTGTTTTTCTTCTTCTTCTTCATCTTCTTCTTCATCTTCTTCTTCTTCTCCTTCATCTTCTAAATATTCTTCTTCTTCTTCTTCTTCTTCTTTTTCTTCTCTTTCTTCTTTTTCTTCTTCTTCTTCTTCTTCTTCTTGGTGTTCTTCTATTCCTCTTCTTCTTCTTCTTCCTCTTCTTTTTCTTCTTCTTCTTCTACTTCTTCCTCTTCCTTTTCTCTAAACCCAAATCCCTTCCCCATATCATATCCTTAATCTTTAATCCCTAATCTCTTATGCCTAATGTGTAATCCCTAATCTAAAATTCTTAATACCAAATCCCTATTCCTTATTCCCTAATCTCTACACCCTAATCCCTTATTTTTACAAAATAATACCTAATCTCTAATTCTTAAACCCAATTCACTAAGCCCTAATCCATAATTCCTCATTATTAATACCTAATCGCTCCCTCCCTAATCCCTAGGCTTTAATCCCTATTCCCTAATCCCACTCTCCTTAATCTATAGTCCATTTTTTCTAATCACTAATTGCAAATCTCTCCCCCCTTAATCCCCAAACCCTAATCCCTAACCCCTAATCTCTAATTCGTATCTTCTTGCTCTTCTTCTTTTTCTTCCTCTTCTCTCTTCTTCCGATTCTTCTTTTTCTTCATCTTCTTCTTCTTCTTCGTCATTGCCTTTTTTTTCTTCCTCCCCTTCTTCCATGTCTTCCTCTTCTCCTTCTTCTTCCTCTTCCTCTTCTTCTTCTTCTTTTTCACTTCTTCTTCTACTTCTTTTTCTTCGTCTTCTTCTTCTTCTTCTTCTTCCTCTTCTTCTTCTTCTTCTCCTTCTTCTTCATCTTCTTCTTCATCTTCTTCTTCCTCTTCTTCTTCTTGTTCTTCTTCTTCTGTTTCTTCTTCTTTTTCTTATTCTATTTCTTCTTCTTCTTCTTCTTCTTCTTCTCTTCTTCTTCTTTTCCTCTTGTTCTTATTCTTCATATTCTTCTTCTTCTTCTTCTTCTTTTTCTTCTTCTTCATCTTCTTCTTCTTCTCACTCTTCTTGTACTTTTTTTTCTTCTGTACTTCTCCTTTTATTTCTCCTATTCTTCCTCTTCTTCTTATTCTCTTTCGTCTTCCTCTTCTTCTTCTTCTTCTTCTTCGTCATCATTTTCTTCTTCTTTTTCCTCTTCTTCCTCATCTTCCACTTCTTCTTCTCCTTCCTCGATCACTGAGTTAATGCTCTCTCAAACTAAACTCCCTTTGGACTAGTGCAAAGATTCATTCTAAGGAATTGAAGAAAAGCTTCTTTTTATACCGTTTGTGCAATTTCTCTTCCCTACTCATCCCCTTTTCTTTGGCAACAAAAGTCAGGAATCAAAAACATGAAAAGAAGGACATTCGATTATGAATTCACCATCCCGTGAAGGCCGACTTACTTTCTGTTACTTCAATCGATTCGACTATGACTGAGCCGTCACTAAAACTTCTTGACCCGTGGACCCCAAAGCACATTTGGTAGGATGTGTTCCTTCAACACTCTGCTCAACGACCTCTTTTGGATCACTAGCCGATGTAGAACCAACTAATGTAATTTACTCGTTAGAATGCTTTGACAAGATCGGTGCCTCAACCCCAGGTCACTTTCGTTGAATGATAATGGCAACTCATTCTAGATCCCTTCATTTCATAGGTTTCATTTGATAGTAGAGTAGTGTCATTGTTACATAATACTCCATGGGGCTCTAAGGATCATGATTCTGAACTTTAGAAAAGTGGTCTCCAATTCATGAAGTGAACAACCCAACCTCTTTGTTTGAAGGTTTGCTAGAAGCTTCAAAAAGCAAATAGAAGCTTTGCTTTTTGTAATTCAAAGAAATGAGCAACAATGATTGGAAAAGCTGATCTTTGATAGCATACATAAGGAGGGTTCAAAAAAAGTTTGATCATCGATAGAGACTAAAACTAGTGCGTGGGGGTAGGAGCGAATGTAGCCAAGTGGATAAAAAAGTGGATTATGAATAAACCATGGATAGCTTCAATTCCCATCATTCACCCATCCAATTCTTTCCAGTCAATTAGATTTTTAATGTTTCATGACAAGGGTGGAAGGGTTAGGGGTTTTGACTTTTGAGCACGAAACAACTTTTAGGTAGGTAGCCATTCTTATTGTTAGATTACTTCATCTTTGAAAGCTGTAGTTCTAGATTAACATATTAAGTCAGTACTTTATTTTCTTATCTTATTTCGTTTAATAACATAGGGCAAGAATCATAGTGGAGACTTGCATCTCTGAGTTTTTAGCCAGTGCTTGTCTATATGTCTCCCAGGTCCTACAGTCTATAGTAGACAAGCTGATAAGCAATAGGGACTCATTGTCCCCCCTCCATGTTCTTGCTTTCTTGACCAAGGCTGGGAGGACCATCACCCAAGTGTCAACAATACTGGGTGACCTATCTAATGAGTTTTGTGACCTTCCTAACCACATGGAGAGGTTGATGCAACATTGTTATGGCAGCTCACTGTATGTTCGTGACACATGCTAAGGAGGAGCTCCAAACAACACGTTGTTCAGAGTCTCATATTGTGTGGAGACGAAGAACATAATTGAGCGAGAGCTTATGTTGGCAGAGCACGAGCTTGCAGAGGCACGCCTTTGTGTTGAATCATTAGAGGCCAAGAGTACAGCTTCTATAGAAGACCTTGGTAGGATTGCTACCTCTGCATCAGATCTTCACATTGCTTTGCATAATTGTAGGGTCGTAGTTATGGCGGTGATGACATTGGGAGTCAGGATTTCTTTGCCAAGCTGTGTCATCATCCTATTATTTGTGAGGTCCATAATGTTGGTAACCTCTATTTCTTTTTTAGTAAGAATTGTGTAAGCATTGATAATTACTAACATATTTGCATATTTTCGATTTTCATCTGTGAATTGATACAACATTTTAGGTGTTTCTACCTGTTTAATTACGATGAAGAACACCTACGAACCCTTGTAGCAATTATTGATATTGATATAGTTCTCTGAGGGTGCCCCCTAACTTCAAGCTCTTGAAGTAGCCTACAATAACCTCTCAAAAATGATTGGTGGGCAAGGAACTTGAAGGTGGTGATGAAACTAGTTTCTAACGTTGATGAGATTGGTGTGTTGCCTGCCCCAGTCTGAAAATGCTAATGAGAGTTTACTCTGCTAAACTTGAATAGGTCATGGGATTCACTCTTGGCTATGAGGCCAGGGTTTGCCTATGTCAAGGCAGTAATGAAATGGACTTCCTTCCCATATAATGAAATATGAGTAGCGGGATGGGACTGTCCCCGAACTGAGTAATACCTCTTCCAATATTAAGCATGAATTGGTGTGAGAACATAGTCGCATTCAGGGGACGCTTCTTTTTGTTGAGTAGAAGACACCTCCTGAATCAGAAAAGGCCCTTCCCACTAATGTTTGAATGTGTTGCATCTGGGTCACATTCATATGCCTGATTACGACTAGCATTAGGTCGCCCGACTTGAAAGATCATCTCTGAATCCTTTGATCGAAGGCTCTTGATACACTTGCCTAGTAGATTTCAAGCCTTTGTGAAGAACTCAGTCATTTATTCTCCAGAGCATCTAGCTTTTGGAGTATAAGTTGCACTCTCTGGTCCTTTATAAAGCCTTCCTGAATTGCCACTCTAAGGGTGGGGATTTGGACTTCCAGTGGGAGGACTGCTTTTCAATAATTGTCAAGGCATAAAGCATATGGTACGCCCATGGTGGTTCGAGAAGTTTCTCATGATGATCGTTTCTAAGAATAAGGGCAATTGGAATGAGAAGCTTACATAGTGTCTTATTGACTGACAGCCTCTTCATGCCAATTAGCCATAGCTTTGAAAGGTGTGGAGAAACATTGTTGCATCTGAAACTTTCTACAAAGTTGATCTATTTGTTGATTTTTCAATGGTGTTCCATTCCATTATCGGAGATCAGGTGAGCGGGACTTCGAACCGATAGATTAGGTGATTTTTGATCAACATCATTTCCTTTTACTCATTTCAGTGGTGTGGCCTCTGCCCACTTGAAAAGGAATCTGCGGTATCCAGAATATGCATATACCTCTTAGATGCAGGAGGCTGGATGTGGCCAATCACATATATGCTCCAACCCTTAAACTAGACAATACAGTCAAATGTCAAGGTTCTGATGGTTATCGAATGAAGACTACATGTATCTTATAGACGTGGCATCTCTTGGAGAAATTAATGGAGTCTTTCGTCATGGTGGACCATTATTACCATAGTCACCTCAATGATGGTAGAACTTTGTCTCTGACTGGTATGCACCACAAACACCAGCATGAGCTTCCTCCAAAGCTTCTTTAGTTTCTTTCTTTGACAAGTGTCTTAAGAGGAATCCATCAAAGCACTCCTATAAAAGATTCAGTTCTCACAAGAGTCTTGTACAGCTCGACGTCTAATATGGTTTCGAGTGGAGACCTTCTTATATGGAATCCCCTACCCTAGTTTAGATATTCAAGCAATTGTTGTCGCCAATCCTTTTCTGCAGTCACTTCTAAGGCTTCAGTGCCACTTGAGTTTAGCTAAAAACGATGATCTTCATCTCGTTGCCCTTATTGTTGTATTTTGTGTAATTAGGATTACCTTTTGGTAAAGATGGTAGAAGCCTTTATCATTCAACGCAAATGTATATGGTCTCAAATGGACTGAGGGCTGTAGCTGTTGCTAGGCTGGCCAATGCATCAGCTTTATGGTTATAGCTTTAGGAGTTGTGTTCTATCTTCAAATTCTGAATCCTAGTATGAATTCTTTGACCCTACTGAATAGGGGACTAGCTTCTGTTTCTTCACCGAGAAACTGGACCCCTTGAGCCAAACCAACAAAGCATTCCATTGAATGAAGCCCACTTCCCTCCTAGAAAGCCACTTTCGAGGGAGAACTGTTGCTCCTTTACTCCCTAAATTTGAGAGACGAGATAGAAGATGCATAAAATGCAAAGAAGACTATGGATGCGAAATGATCCTCTATCCTATGTCAAGGAGTAGGGAAGAGACCACCTTCAATCAACAAAGCACTTATTTCTCGCCAGGCCAAGATGTGTTAAAGGGAACCATCTTCCAAAATGTCTCTAAAGGTGGATAATGGAACTACTATTCTGCTACTTTGACTTTAAATTTTTTTCAAGTACTGTGAGGTAAGAAAGCAAGGAAACTCAGCTTTTTGTAGGTCCGAATAATTGGGTCACTAAGGTCCACTCGTCAAGTAAAGCTTCACTTTTTTTGATTGACTAAACCTACCTTTTGACATCGCTAGAAGGTCTAGTATCATAGATTAGAAGGTTAGATTCTCTATAAGCATGTCTAATCAATGAATTTCATAGACACTTGAAACTAGGGTACAAAAAGCTAATGTACTTCTAGTCCTCCACTAAGAACTTCTGGCCATCTGATTAGTTGTGATCAACTTCACCCTAACAACTCGACTTGCATAATACCATGAAACTTAATGTGAATGCCCTTCAAAATTGTCCTGAGGTGCAATTACATGAAGATCCACATGTGACACAACCTTGGGCCAAGAAAGACAGATGACAGAAAGAAATCCCTTCCAACAAGTCAACCTACGGAGTTGAACACAACAGTGACTTTGACCAGGTTCTTCTATCAATCTTCTGGCCCTTGCTGAACTCCTTATTCTATAAACCTCTCACTGGTTGATCTGATTTAACACTGTGAGAGCCCAACCTGATTCAAAAGTTCTCCAAAAAAGATTCCCAGAATCCTGTCTAGTTAAATAGTGGGGACCCCCCAGTTGTAATCTTCAAACCCTGATCCCCTCAATTGTCAAGTGATGTTCCCCTTCTCTTCTCGAAGAAGAGAAGGATGGCGAGTGGTAGGATATCATGTATTACATGAATTACCAACCTGTTGATTCAGGAAGTTCCTGCTACAAAGAATGGAGCCATATGATGCGAGAGTGCCACATAGGATTGATATGAATCAAAAGAATAAGTATATGCATGGCGATGAAGTACATCAGCAGATGTGATATATTCTATGTATTCCTTGGGTATATTTTCATAGGGAGGATATAGCCCATGAAGATGCCTTTAGAATCAGCTTGTTCATTAGTATGCTAAAAGAAAGTGCATTCAACTGCTATGTCATGCTTCTAGAAGGCGTCATCATCCATGGGCTGAAATGGAGCGAAAAAGAATTTTGCACTGATTCGATGAAGACTACTCTATCTCCACAGCCAATTGTGTTCAACAAAAAAACCAAGCGAGTAGACACGGGGTCCCCCTCTGGGTTATTGACTTTTGGGAAATTCTTTATGATACTATAATATAATATCAATAATATAAATAGAAGATTCTATTCTAAGAAATAGTTAAATAGAACGAGGTGCGCAAGTAATTTTTTGACCTCATACTCTTTTTGGATTGTTTGTTTTTTATTTTTTTCAATCCATTGAAGTTAGTCTCCTTATGCTGAACACATAATAGGTAAGGAAAGTGTATGCTAATGATCTCCAGAGGGGGCCCCAATTGGCAAACTCAAGAGGGGCTTAGTTTGCATGCTTTCCTTAGCAATTAGAGTGAGCACAAAGAATGAGAGATGGGTTGCTCTATCACTTGGGCTAGGATAACTCCACACCTCAATCAATTTATCGCCTGGTCTGGGACCGAGGGCACTTATGTTGTTGATTTTCTTAGTTTGGCCTTATAGAATTGTTGGTGCATTGTTATTGCTAGTAGCTACACTCCTCCATTAAAGACTTGTATTTGATCGAGCCCTTCTACTCTGATCCCACTTCTCTTAAGGGCCTTTGGGGGAACGTCTCAAAGACAAAAAAGAGGAACTTATGAACATGTCCAATAGAGTGATTTATGCCTTTAAAAGCAGGGCTATCCCTTCCACAAAATGTGAGTTGTCTAATTAAGAAACCCTAGATTTTCTTTTCCCCATATAGATCCATTTTCCACGTTTTTGTTCTCAATTCTCAGTCACAGAATCGACACTGATTCGCTGGTCTGTTTTTTAGCAAAAAGGAAAGCTACTGTCTCGAAAGCATTTAGACATGAACTGGTTCAAGCCTGAAACCTGCTTTGCCTCTCCACTAAGGATCCCCACCCCTATGACTTGAGTCAATCAAAATGGGATTGCCTTCCAACCTTGCCTGTTCCATATTAGATAAATGAGTGGATTCTTTTTGGCACAAAAGTGGTCTTATCACCTCAAGTTCCCTCTCTACATAGGCCAACTTCCACTTTGCTTGATTTCCTCTCTCGTACATGAGTCAATACGATCTCCCTTACTTCTTAGTCACTCAAAAGATTAAATAAGCAAAGCACACTCCCATCATTCCGATCATTTTCATTCGTATGCCTGGGAGCTATGTTCTTCCTGCGCTTCTTTCTGTTTTAGTGCCATGAAAACATACTCTCTCTATCCTTTAGTTCTCTCTATTACTATTTTTACTATCTTAAAGGTTCTATTCTTTGATCTACAGAATAACACCATTCACTAAATAATGCTTGGGTACACAAGTGGACAAACAAGAGAGGGGTTGGCTCTATCTTGTGTTCAGCTTTCTCCACTAGTAGGTGATCATTATCTCACTACGAAAAGCTCTTTAAAAAAGAAATGAATGCATAACTCACTCTTAATTGGCCCAGCCCCCTATAAGGCAGATAGGGCATAAGCCAACCTTTTCGATTAAAGAAATGACTAAGCTAGTAACCTCACCTCTCTATCTTACCCATCCTTAATAATTTTGAATCACCCCAGAGGTCTTTTCCAAATAGTGGGCCTTGGGTCAAGCCAAGCCCCATTATGGAGTTCACATTCCCTTCATCTGGTCAAAAAGTGGGACTGTGACTCTTATAGTTTATGTACAACATTACGGAGAAGTCCATTCTCGTTCATGATCGATCCATGTCATGCCATAGTGGTCGGAGAGCCTTAGCAAGCAAGCTAACAAGGATTTTTGGGTTGTAGAAGCTAGATAGCTATTTTCTTGCTTTGAACAACCTTTTTTGGTACTAGGCCATCAGCTTAAATCAAATAAGCCAACAATATAGATCGAGATTCTCTTATAAGACAAATGACTACCAGCATAGTGTATATAAGGTTTGGAGCATGACAACCAGCCTCCTCCATACTTGTCAAAGAGATTAATCATATGGACTCCAAAGATTCGGTCATATGTGATGTCATAGAAGAAATAAAGTAGGGGTTAGTAGCCATCAATAGCCTAGATCAAAATCTAGAGAGGAGGACTCTGACCTCCATGAGGATGATGATGATCGGGAAGTGGTTACCCCAAATCCGAAATGAGGGGTTCTGGTCAATTGGAAATATATAGGCAGTTAGAACTTCAGCATCTCTGAATCTCACAATGGTTTCTTGGGAACCTTGCTTAGGCCTGGGCTCATATGCAATCTAAGAGATACAAAGAAACATAATCGAAGTACTTTACAGGTTTGTTTTCATCCTCTATCTATTTTCTGACTTACATCTTTGAATTGGAAGAATTACAATACAAAATGATATCAATGAGATACGCCTCCTAGGAGTTCACTTGTTTCATTTCTTTCTCTTGATGTGATGGATGGGCTTAATGAAGTCAAAAGGCTGCTACCAATGCTTTCTATTTTTTATATGTCCATATTTCATTTAGATTAGATTAGAATTACATTGGATTTGCATGATCACTTTGCAATGTGGATATGAGCATGTACAACAACCAAACTATTCATTGTTCTTGGGAGGAAAGCTCTGGAAAGGCTGCAACAAGATATGTAACATGAAATTAAGCTATCTTTTTGATACAAATAGGAATGGCCCCCCATTTTTAAGTGGTAACTTTTCCCTCTTGTGTGATGTGAAAAAACCATCCCAATGATGAATCGTATTTGATAGAAGTCATTTTAATGGGCTTGGGAAATTCTAGATGAAATCAAGCCAAAGCAAAGCCTGAACCAAAAGTAGGGAAAGGCAAGAAAGAGGCCCAAAGAAATACAACTTCTACTAGTAATGGGAAAAGCAACAAGACTCTCTCTCAGTTTATTATTGTAGGTAGTGCACACCTACTTGTTTGGTTCAGTTTGTTGTGCACAACCTTAGTGGAGCTTTCAGAGTTGCAAGTTATGGACCCCCTACTCTACATGAAGTGGGATATATTAGATCTATATCTATGCTTTGGCCATTGAAGCATGAATTCCTCGATTAGGCAGTCCACTTTTGAACTTTGCTATTCGCTCCTTTCTTCCTTCCTCGGATATTTACTCGGTGAGATGGATCCTAACAATGACAACTTTTCATGATCAATGCATACTCAAGTTACAAACTTGGAATCAGCTTACTGCCATGTAGCTGCTGCTCAAGCAGGTCTTTGTTAGTCTCTTGTTCAATCCTATAGGAGAGTAGCCAAGCTCTGATGAGTGATCTAACGATCAGTTGTTGAGTCAATTCTTGTTGGTCCCACTAAGCTTTGATACATGAAAAGAACAAAGGTGACTGGGGCTCCCCTCCTGGAGGGCCCACTATGGGGTGACTTTTTCATGTACCATAGCCCAAGCACTTGAAAAGAATCTGGCACACCAGAATAGTAAGCAACCACACTAAAAAGTATTGAGGACATACCCAGGATTCACTTATCCCTTAATCTTTTACATCGATGTTTCGTACTCTTAAGTAATGTGCTCACGACGAATATGATTTGGATGGAACCAACATCCTGCTCTATCTGAGGCAACTTTGATTTCACATTCTTTGAACGAAGGATTTGGGAAATCCTAAGGATTGCTTCTTTGTTTAGACCGATTACCATGGTGGAAAACCATTTTTACTGGCTTTATATCAATAGAGATATAGCCAAAGCAAAGATGTAGGGAGATGTTGGTTTCTCAAACAGCAAAGGGAGGAAAGGAAAGCAAAACACCGGCATATACACACCTCTGCCAATTCCCCTGAAGATGCTAGAAGATGTCAGTATTGACTTCGTGTTAGGCTTACCCTACATAGCCAAGGGAATCGGTAGTATAATTGTTGTTGTTGATAGATTTTCAAAGATGGTCCATCTGACTGTATGTCAGAAAGTACCTGATGCTTCTCTTATTGCCACTAATTTCTTAAATGAGATAAGAGAATAGTGAATCATCATGGCTTATTGAAGACCATAGTGCTTGAGAGAGATGTCCAATTCATGAGTGACTTTTGGAAAGGGGAGGGGCCCCTATACGGAAAGTCCTTTAGGGAACTTCTTCCAAGTGAAGGTCTTATAACTAGTCAGCTTTCCAGAGTGCTCCTCCCTTACTAGCCAAACACTTGAAACAAAGTGGAATTCTACTAAGGCGTGAATCCCCGCTCTTTTGTAAACATGACTTAGTAATATGAACTTCCTCGTAGCTTCGCAGCTGATCTGCCTGCTCTCACTCATGAACAAAGTGGAATTCTTTGTAGCGGGAACTTCCTGAATCAACAGGTTGGTAATTGATGTAATACATGATATCCTACCACTCGCATCCTTCTCTTCTTCGATGCTAATGATTACCAGAGGGGGCCTCAATTGGCAAACTCAAGAGGGGATTCCTCTTATCCTCACAGGACGAACATCTTGACCTCTCAAAGATAACCAGCGACAAAGTCTTGCAAGGTTCCTCAAGTGGAGCTTAAAAGTGAGGACAACCACCTTCGCCCATGGAAGCAGGAAGGACGAGATGCCAAGAGAAAAACTCAAGGAGGGCCTTTATAAATTGGGGAACCCCTGAAGTGGATCTATCTGTAAAAGGCACAGGGTATTAACGTAGAGGGCTGCTCCACGAATTATGTTGAAGTTGGGTTAAGGCACGAAGAGTTACCTCCAATAGGTACCCTACCTAAGGAAATCCTAGGTTCACTATGGAGGTGAAGTCCCCAAAGGATTTTGACAGGTGGAGATGGTTCGTCATCGACTGAGACGAATGGAGTGGACAAAAGAGCCCCTGACTCGACGAGTTCTGGTGAACAAGTGTGAATAATGTATCCATATATTCAACTTCGGTAAAATCACAAATTCTCCTTCAACTGGTCTACAAAAATTGGTCCTCATAGCAATATTGAAGATAATGGCACTCCAAAAGAAATAGTCTTTCAAAGCATAGTTTTTGTACACTTGCTCATTGAGAAAGATGAAAGAAAGAAAATATAATTTATTGAAAAAAATAATATATGGATGTTTGTTCATAAACAATTATATAATCACATAAAAATATTTTATGTTAATAAATTAATAATATTAGTGACAAAAAAATCTTATATTTCATGAAAGAACAAAAAAATATATTTTTTTACTCTTTATATTCAAGTTGTTGTATTCATTTAAAGTTATCAAAGCATAATATAAAGAAAATTAGTAATAGTTGTTCAAAATTTATTTTATAAGTTTTTTCTCATTCAATATAAGTAATCTCAACAATTGTTCTATTCTTCTTTTTTTATAATTTAATTCTATTTTGGTACTTTTCTAATAAACAATTGCTTATGAATTTCATGTTTTTTTGCAAAAAATCAAATTCTTTAGATAAAAAATTTCTTCTGTATTAGTTCAAATAATTTTATATTAAAACAATTTTTTATTTTTATAAGACCTTCAAATTCCTTATATTTTTGAAATAGCTTTAATTTATAAACTACAAAAGATATCCAACTCATACGAATAAGGTCATAACTAAATAATAAATAATATCTATTTTTGTTTTGAAATAAAATATTCATTTATTACAAATGTCAACATGAACTAACTCAAGAGACAACATAACTTTCTAAAACTTAAGAATGATAATTATTGGTGCTTATCAAAAATATAACTTTCACTAATATAATCAATATTAAAAATAAAAAAAAATATCATTCAATATTTTTTATTTTATAACTTAAATCTAAAACATACAAATAATCATTCTAATAATATCAAAACTAGGATTTATTCTTAACCTCTACTACAAATACATTATTTTTAATATGAAATTTTTTAATTAAAAACACCTGATTGACATCATTCATCCTGAAATATATAAAATAATGTTTTTATATTACTTATCTAACACTTAATGAACCATAAGCTAAAAATTCAAATACTAAACAAATATCATGAACCAATTTTCTTATCATTTATCCTTCGTTATGATTTAAAAAGTGTCTTGACATCTATTCTATCAACTTAAGTCTTTATTCATAGTCACATAAAAATTTCTAGACTTTGAAACTTAAAAAAGTCCACATCATTGTAATACTAGAAGTTGAATATAAAAGTTAAATGAAATTCAAAACATTGTATCAAGGCAGCCTTGGTTTACACATCCTTTACACCTCTTTAAAGGGAAACTTTTAATTAACTCAAAATCTTAATCAATAATTATTGGCCTCATACATCGCATATATATCTTTAACGATTTGGAAACTAATTAGAATGATAAATGGGAAGCTACGTAAACATATACGTCCTACCAAAAAATGTGATCCCAGATTGCTGAAATCGATTGGAGTTCCCGAGCTTCACTTCCATGCTTTCCTTCCCCTAAACTGCTTACCACCTTGCCTTTGCTACTTTTTTTCTCTTGATGAGAATGAGCTGCTCTTGCTCTTTTGGTAGCCAGTGGCATCGCCTTCGAATGCTGCTTCTACCTTTTGCTTAGCCCACCAGTCTGGTTAAACAATAATAACAACTTATCTCAACCGACCTAGATAAAAATTAGCTTTGAAATAACAAAATCATGTAACAAAACAAAAGAACATGATGCTCTTACAATTAAAAATGGCAAATGTAACTATGACATACCTTTTTTGTTTCACGATCGTTTTAGCTTCATATTTTTCTTTATCCCCTCTGCCTGCTCGAACGAGAGCTACTCTCTCCTGCTTGCTGAGCTTGCTCCTGATGGGTGCCTAAACACAACACATGATTATTTTTTGTTAACCAATGAAGTTTAGTAAATTGCTTTTAAAAATGCCAAACCAACTTGGATGGGTCAAACGTCACTGTATGCGCTCAACTCAGAAATAAAATAAACTTGAATACATCCAAGAGGTTCTCATTGTTCTTATTCCTGTCATTTCAATGAGATCACTTCAAAAGAATGGCTGGTGAGAAACATCAAAGAAAGCCTAATCACATACAACTAGAATTTGAACAACAAAAACAATTTAGTTTATAACTGTTATAGGAAATTTTCATCTCCAAAGCATGCCATGATAAAATTATCTTGTTAAGAAATAGTTAAATACAATGCCACGAAAAGTAAAATTTTGAATATCCTAATGCAATGTTAATAGCATGCAATATTTTTTCATGTACACAACTCTTTCAGAAATATAACACTACTGAAGAGAAAAAGCAGTGAGCGGATATATGAAAACACAATAAATTGGCAAAGAAAACTCCTGAAGCTTGTTAATTTCTTTGGTAGAAGCCATGTTATACCACCCAACCTTCTCAAAATCACCCTAATAAGCAATCAAATACAACTAGATTTAAGGCAAACAAAAAGAAATAGAGCATATTGTATACTAGAGTACGGAAAGACTCAATCATTAGGACCAATGATCAAGCATCGTGTTAAGAGTATAAACAAGAATGGTTGATAATATAAACATCCGAGGTAAGGGACTGTTCATACCTTGCTGTTCTATGATGTTGCCAAATTGTAGTAGGAATGAGCTCTCATCAACCCATGATTAGTTACAGACAGTGCTGTCTCGATTAACTGTTCAACAAGAAAATGTTGACCAGTAAAGAAGAAATGATTTATGAAATGATTTAATGCCATTGAGCAATATGGATATATTTCAAAAGATTTTTGCATCTTCAGCATTCCTTTTTGAATACCATCAACTGCAAAAAAATAACACTAAGATGAATTAGCCATCAATAAAAAAAAATTTCAGTGATCCAAACCCACCCCATTATGAACAGACAAAAAAATGAACTGCCTACGCTACCTCCTAGATTGATAAGTACAATCTCACCTTCATTTGTTTGCAATTCCATAATTCCAAGAGGCACAAGAGCATCATTATTTTCTAGATCTAACTACACAATGGAAACAAATAAAAGGGGAATAGAAGAACATATAGGGCATGTCATGAAATTTGTACTATAAATTAAAACTAACCTACATCAAGCACTCGATGAAAGGCTTGTTGAGCCTTGTAAAATTGACCAAGTCTGTATCTACAGTAACCTATACTAAGCCTCGCAGCTCCAGGACAACTAGGATAAGCTCTTAGTGCTTTCTGGTCAATATCATAATCAGGTCGTTAAAAGGGTTGCCTGACTAAAAAAATTCAGATCATGGTAATGCATATCACAATAAACATGGAAGTACTAATACAGATACATTAAGGTATCAAATGCATGTCAATATATACCAATTACAAAAATAAATTGGCACTTTCAAGTTTCACTGAAATTAACACCACACTAGTGATTAAATGCTTGAAATGCCACAATGCAACAAACCAAATATATGCTTAAGAGGGCATAAGATGACACATCTTGCCACTTTTCAATAGAAAAATACAAAATAGAAGGGCATAATATAGGCTCTAAAAAAATTGAATATAGGAAGAATCTGTTTCAAGCATGCATTACCCATCATAACATAGGGGTTTCATGAATTGAACACAACTTCTGAGTCACAAAAATAACATAACCTGAACAATGAGTAAAGCATGCCCTAAACAGTATTTAATTTTTGATATATAATATTGAATTTGGAATCATCAAGAAAAGGAAAACTCAATACACAAAAATATTATTATCATATGTTTGGCATAAGAAGTGCTTAAACAGACCTTATAATAGTCTAAAGATCTCTTTTATGACTCTGCTACTTTCTGATACTGATCTTCATTCTCCCCAGCATCAAACTCAACACAAGCTTGCAATCAAGAACTTCCAATCAAGGTGGCAATAACAGAATTCAGTGTTTTCAAATAATGATTTTATGTAATTGAAATAAACAATCTAAAAGTTAAACAAAACCATAAAGGTTTAAGTCCATGTATTTTTATCTATTGTGCAAGGGAGATTTCCAACATTGAATCTTCATTCTTTCTATGCATCTTTTTTTTTCTGAAAATTATCTTGTCTTATTCCTTGTTCTATTATCCCTCCTTTTGATAATATTATCAGGCTTTATGAAGGAACTACAAAATCATAGAAAAATGAGTTAAAGCTATTCAAAATAATCATAGTATCAACTAGAAAGTAGTACTCAAGATAAAGGTCAAGTGAAATATAAAATTCTGTAGAATATTTGTTGAAATACAGATAATAATTAAATAGAAGTATTTCAAATAAAACAAAATTCTAAACAACTCCAACTAGATATGCAAAGTCCCAAAATGAATTTTCAAGAAACAAGCACTATGCTTGATCCATCTAAAGCAGGCCAACCAAAAGTAATTGTTTAACAATAGACGTATGTTAATGCTTGGTTAAAGAGAGAAGTTCATGCCTGAAGGTCAAGTAAAAAGAAAAAGATTCATAACACGGCAAAATAAAGAGTATACTAGAAATTGAAATATCATTATGGCAAAAACTATAATCTAATTTCCATAAATAATTAAAGCACGTGAATAAGCAAGCATTAAATTCCAATGCTAAGCCTAAGTGTCATTTGGTAGTGCCTTACACTCCTAAGTTAGACTTAATCAAGCTTAAGTGTATTAATTTATACAATAATGGAGATTAGATTAAGAAAGAGATAAATTATGTAGTATGTTTGCTTAAAAACTTATTAATGTCAAAAACCTTATCAAGCAACTGAACATCTCATTAGCAATAATGAACACTTAAGCAACTAAAAAATGAAGATTTACTATAAAATAAATAGTTACTTCAAAAATACTAACTAACATTAATATATCATGTTATACATAAATATGAGAGTAAATTGCATATAAATCTGAGTTATGATCTAATTCTCAATAGGTTCCTTCAACATTTATAACAAAGCATGCAAGTCAACAAGTATTTCAATAATAAATACGTCCAAACTTAGCATATTCAATCAAAACACAAGGTTTGGGTATGATAGACTTGTGGAGTATCTTAGTATATTTGTAATGTTCTTAAAGTACTCTTTGATCTAGTCAGCATCCGCCTATCTCCACCTTTCCAATAATGATGTCATTTTCTACAATCCCAATCATGTTTTCATCTCTCATCAAAGCTTCCTTGGAGTCCTCCACATGGCAATAATTTAAATCGCTTCCTTTTAAGGCTTTCATAATGCCCTTACAAAAAATAAGATATAACTAAAGTGCACAATGAATGTTCTCCCTTTATAAATTGCTTATAAGTCTGCATTTTGCTCTTATTCTCAGCAAGCTCCTTTAAGATTTATGATAATACATGCACGTTCATAAGTCTTCCAATAATGAGCAAGTGTAATTTTAACAGATTTAATTAAAGTAAAAAGTTGATCATGTTTGGATAGGTTAGGCTAGTGGATTATTATAACATATTTATAAGATGCTTAGAATACAATTTGTCATAGTAGGTCTCCACCTCTCCAAAAATGGTACCATTTTCTATGGTGTCAACCATGTTTCCATCTCCTCATCCAAGCTTCTTAAATTCCACCACAAGGCATTCATTTGAATCACTTCCATTCAAAAATAAAATGCAACCAAGTTTTTCGATGAATGTTCTCCCTTGATTACATCTCTAAATTGAAGCTTATGATCCTTGTTGAAAATTTTTTTAAACTCTCCTTTATTTTTAATTAATTTTAGAAGTTATTGAATTATAAAAATACTTTCTATTATTGATTTGGTAATAGTAACAATAGCATTTTTCTTTCTCCCTTATTCCCTTTTTTCTTGGTCAACCTCAAGAACCTTTGTGACCCTCACTTGAGAAGGTTTGCAAAGGAATCAGCTGCTTGGGAGAAGACCCTAACAAAGAAAAGGAATCAGGGATAGAAAAACGTTGAGAGAAGAAGAAAGGAGAGCAGCAAAACTGGAAAAGAGAAACAAAATGAAAATCAACAACACAAGTTAATTGCAATGTTGAATGAAGCAAGGCAGTCAAAGCAGATGAGCTGATAATAAACCTATTTGGGAGAAGTTTTTGGTTATACTTGTGCTGCCAAGAGAGCTCAGCTTTGTATTTCTATTTTCCTTCCTAAAGAAAGAGGCTGTCGTGAATTTTTACAAGCTAGCAAGGGCTAGTGTTGTAGCAAGCCGAAGCTTAGTGGGAAAAAGACATTCCACCAAACTGGGAATGGGAAACTCTAGTTAAAGTGAGCTTCAACTTCAGTTAAAAATTAAGAAAAGTATTACTATTTTGAATAATTATAATGTAGAAAGACTACTGCTATACTTCCAACAAACAAGGGAAAGCGAGAGAAGCCACAACTAAGGAATATTATGTTTAAATTGTTGTTACAACTTAAATCCAAAAAATAAAAGCAAGAATAGTGTGAGAAACTATGATAAAAGAACTTACAGGTGATTTTAACTTTTGCAAGCTCAAAAAAAGTATTAGTAATATCAATATCTAAATGCAATTCCTTTATTAATGATACATACATCCTTAA
The DNA here is from genome assembly GCA_023846275.1 of Vanilla planifolia. Taxonomy (NCBI): domain Eukaryota; kingdom Viridiplantae; phylum Streptophyta; class Magnoliopsida; order Asparagales; family Orchidaceae; genus Vanilla; species Vanilla planifolia. The sequence continues at coordinate 1,123,272 of JAIUJO010000015.1, read as the reverse complement.
GAATTTTAGGAAATTGAAATAAAATAGTTTGGGATATTAAAACCATAGATCCTTATGAGTTATTAATGAATTTCCTTGTAAGAAATGAAAAACAAAAAGAAAGGACCGAAAAAATATAGATTTTTGGAATCCATGTAAATTCAAATAGATGATAATATAGTAGATATAATTATTTGAGAATTAAAGCATGACATACAAGTCTCATGTTTGCATTCATGTTCTAATACATCAATGCTTTTATGACATTGAGTAATTAAAACACAACATAATAGAAATACAATAGAAGATAAAAAGATAAATAAATGAAATAGTATCTCATAATATGATGTAAATTATAACTAGGTTAAATATCCTGAATAAAAAAGAAAAAAAAAAAAATTCTATATTCTATTTCATGATTCCACTATATATGATGAGCTCAACACATGATATGCTAAACATGATTAGCATTAGTTTTATCAAGTTATGAAATGGCATTAGAGATCTCCCTGCTACTACGAGCACCTTTTGCAAAGTTTATGTTCTATAAGGATATTTTGTGATTGATAGGACTAACCAGCTATGACATGCTTATTAGTAAAGGTGTAAAGATTATGTGATTAGATGTCATACAGATATGAGATAACATATGATAGAAATATATGATAATAGTAATATAAGAAATATGAGTTCAATTATAATAAATTAACAAAAAAGAAAAAAAATATAAATAGAGAAATTAATAAGAAATAATATACAATATGTATATGAAAAATATATAATATATAAATGTGGACTCTTATATTACTAAGCTTATTATTTATTACCATTGGCGACTCATTTCTTCTCTGAGTATTATAGAGATGTCATGTTTATACTCATATTTATATCACTATATCATGTCATGTTAATTGTTACATATAATATTTACTCATTAAACATTGTATAACTTATTTTTCTATTTATACAAATTCACAAAGAGATAATTTCTAAAGACATGTAAGATGATTATGAATATGATATTATGTTGATTATAGTTTTGTACTTAACATAGTATCATTGACTTTCAGTTAGAATAGGTATACATATTTATTGTTTCAAATCAATTTTAGCTCACCCTTATCTATTTTGACATTAATATCTTCAATAGTGCTTCTATAATAGACTATTAATATATGCATATAATAAGTGCAAGCAGAAGTGACAACATCTCTATACTATTCTCCATTATCCTTTCCACCCCTTACCATAATACATCATCATCGTTTCTCTTTCCACCTCCATGAACTTCAACTACCTTAAAATTAGTAAAGGGTTTAAGGTTTCACCAATATAGAAAGAAGAAGAGGATTTCGATATTAACTTTGCTTTTTAACATTGTTGAGGTGCAAGAACCTACTTTCTTACTGTAGGGTACTTAAAAAGACCTAAATGGTCAATTATAAAACTCAAGAAACTTTATTTGAAAATAACCCCGAACACCAAAAATCTATATGCATTTTTCCCAAATTTAATTAATTCTAATAATAGTCTAAAAATTAGTAATTTTGGACATACCTCAAAAAAAATATTGAAAAACAATATTATTCTATTCAAAATACTTAATTAAAAGGTCACATGCTAGTTGTAATTCCTCAATATGCTACCCTTAGATTTTATAACATTCCCCTCAATACATGTAACAAGCTCTACATTGATATAGAGGACTCATTTAACCAAAGTACAAACTTCACAAAGTAAAAGTACCTGATCCAAAAGAGCAACAACATTATTTTTGTCTTCACCTAAAACAATATTGAATTGGCTTGATGCTTGATGCTTGTGCTAGGTCACCTTTGGCAACACAAAGCTGTCCTGCAAAAATTGCAACCAGTGAAACATAAAGGATTAATTAACTGGAATCTTCATCTTGCAATATACCCAATAAAAAACTTTAAAAATTTGTACAAGTCAAAGAAATATGTTGATATTTGTTTTGAAGTATAAAATAGTTAATTCTAATTTATGTGATCAAGAGAAACATAATAATATTGAAAATATATTATGTTTTTGAAAGTTGCAAAAAGTTTAAGACAAGACACATCAAGATGAAATAATTTAAAAGGAAATGAATTGTTACCAAAGTAACATTAACCATGTCCTCAAAGGGACGGTTCAACGTTTTGGCGTAGCATCAATCTTCTTAAATAAATAATTCAAATCATTTTAAACTGTAAAAAAGTACAATCATGTTTTTCACTAGAGAACAAAATTATATCACTTTGCACTGTTTGGTACAAGATCATAATAAAAATATTAATTAAGAAAATAGTCCACATATCAAAAATCAAATGATTAGTTAAAGCACATGGCAAAGGCAAAGCTTTGCCAAAAAAATCAAAAGTTCTATTGCACTGACCCTAACATCTTTTGAGCTCTCTTTCTTGGTGAAAACAATCCCATTGTAATATTCAATTATGTCACCCTTTATCAACAATAACTTCTTTATTACAAAGCATGAGCATCATGTAGCATAATTGGTTAAACATTGGTAATATCAATTTGCATACCTGTTTTAACAAAGCCTTACCAGATAGAACATCAAGCAAACTTCGGCAACTTAAATGCATGGCATTAACTCCAAAAGATGGTGCCTCAAGTTATGTCCCAACAATTTGTATAGTAAATCCAATATACTTGAAGCATATCCAAGTAGCAATACATTTTTCCAACATTACCACCATAATCTTTAAACATCATTACCACTAAAATTGCTTTTTTATACTCAAATATTTAATTCAAAAGCCTTTCGAAAGCTTTCATACACATTTCAACAATCCAATTAGGCTATAAGAGGATTCAAATAAATCTTGACAAATAGAAAATTCCATGAAGTACGAACACTCTTAACGAAGGTAATGTTTCCTTGTCAAACTCTCAAACTTGGGCTTCAAGGCCATGTATTGGAAGTGCCATGTTGCATCACTAATCTAAATTTGCAAAAAGCACAATCTCATATCCTCCACAAAATTCTAGGACATATTGCACATTCTTTTAAGAAGTGTCTAACACTCTTCCTAACCCTAAAAGAGGGTGCATGATTAACAAGCATCAAAATAATTTGTGTTTCATGGAAAATAGAAATGATGCATGATGATTGATGTCATTCAAACATTCTTAAAAAAAAATAACCGTTCATTTTGCTCTAATCTTTATAGGTTAGAATCTTTATGCATAATATTCACACTTATGCATAAATTATTTATAGCATTTTTTTGTAATTAAAAGTAAATTATTATTCATATTTGCATGCTAAAGTTAATGATTTTATACTTATAAAAAATTGAATGTTTTACATGCAATACAGGTGATATTTTATAAGTGTGTGACCTTAATTGTGTGCATTTATAGTTCTCTCTCCACATAATGCATAGTTATAGTCACATATAAATTGCAACCATTTAAAAAAAATTATTTTATTAGTAGGTTACATTAAAATTGTTGACTTTGTGTTTCATATAATTAGAATAGACAACCAAATAGGTATATTCATATGTTCATATAAAATTTTGTGGTTATTCTAATAAAGATTTTTTAAATTGCACGGTCCTTGTTTTTAGTACATGTTACATAGGCAAAAGAATGCTCGAGGTTCCTTATCTAATACATTTTTTTACTGCTCATAAAGTCAACATGGTCATGCTCATTAACATTTATTAGGTTTATCATTATTCTAATCAAAACCTATTTTTGAAGTAATATTTTTGACACATTTTAGTCTTGTTTTCTTTTATCATTATTATTACCATCACCTAGAAAGTATAAACCACCTCTAATATAATAATACCTAAAGTGCACTACGCAATCTTATAGATATTAACAAAGCTTGTTGTTTCACTAGTCGAGCGCTTGCATCTGACTCATTACCTCATCCAAATAATAAAAATTGAGCTAAATATAAAACATACTAGATGACCATCTTAAGCACGCCCAACTAGATTATGCTTAAACCAACTTAAAAATTCAAGTATATCTTAAAACTCAATTATAAGGTAAACTCCAAATTCATGTTTTTTCAACTACTATTTTTGCTTCTTCTGCATATATATAAATATAAAAAAATGTAGAAAAAAGCATAGCTAATTTGAGTAATTTAGCAAATTTCCTTCAATTCTGTACACAAATATGCATATTCTGCAAAAGAATTATCGTTGCATAGATGAGAAATCGTAAAGGAAAGTTAGAATATGTTACATGCTTTTTATAACAACAATAAAATTCAATTCAATGCAACACAATCCCACTACTTTTTAATACACATCCATTATATATTAAAAAATGTAGTGTTTTATTTTTTCTACATATTTGATCATATTTGTATTTTTAATGCATTTGAAAAGAAAAATGTGTTTTATTTTGTTATGTTGGCCTTAGTCACTAGGTATTATGAAGAGATGCCCATTGTTGTAACCAATACATGATCAGTTTGTATGGGTGGGAATGTTCAACCATATGAGTAGTTACATCACCAATTATGGGGATGTTCAATTATAACAAATTCAAAAGCAACTTAGGCAAACTAGATTTATCTATTGATCGATAGTGCACATATAGATGCTTGCCTCCCAAATCCATATGCACAAATAAAGCAATGCATGTAAAATTTTTTGTGCACAAAGGTAGAAATGCCTATAAAAATATTCACTCCATAATAGTTATTCCTATACAAGTGCAGACAATGTCTAATATATGCTTTGGATTACGAGTATAGTCATACGTACAAAAAGAAGTTAATGCGTTCACAAATTACATTATGTACATACAAACATGGTTATATGAGAACAAAAATCATTATGTACAATCATGCATAAATGAAAACAATGCTTCCATTGACCATAAAAAAAATTCTAACAAAAATTAATGCATGTATAAAATGTATTAAATGTCTGTAGATACGCGCACACATGGAAAAAAATGGGCTAGATGAAATGACACAATATAAAACTTTATAAGAGCCAAATCCCATTATGAAAGGTTTCACTTTTTAATATTGCTTTTTCATGACATTTTTAGTGAAGAAATCATTGTTGTTGAGCACAAGATGACCAGTGATTAAAGAACCAGAGGTGCTGGTCGCTTCATGTGTACGTATAGAGGGACCTCTCAAGTCTTTCCCTTGGTATATCTTATCTGTCATGTTTGTTGTACTAGCTTTAGCACTTCTTTCTTGCTATTTCTTTGTGTGTCTATATAACTGTTAAAGTAAGAACAACATGATTTTACATCTTTCTCATGTTAGTTTTGTTGGTCCTATAAAAATTCCTATAAAAATATAATTTCAATCAAAATAAGTTCATTGTGTTGTCACTTTCGTCTTCCTTGCACCACAAAAATTTAAATTCAGATTTCCTATTATATTTAAATTTTCTTGCAAGAGTTTAATAGCATGCTTAAAATTAATTTCATTAACTACTTTTACTTGGAATCTACCAACAAATTGTTAGACAAAGGATAGTTGCCTTTCGAAAACTTGGTTAATTTGACTGATTTGCAATAGAGAAGGTTTCAATTATTTGAGTAATTATTTTAAACTGGTCGTCATGCCTCATGAAAATCTTAACTTACATATGTCGTAGTTGCAATTAGGTACAAAACACGTCTTTTAAAATTTATTTCATGCATTTTTTTTCTCATTTTTATTACAGCATTTGCATTAGAATTTCTTTACTCTGAATTTCAAACACATTTCATAAGTCCTCATAGTTTGGTCTTGGACATAAAATCACAAAGATTGCAACCAGACACCACCCCAAACCTTTGAGTGGGCATTACATTACAATCCCATTTATCCAAGACCATTACATGAATTCTATGACACCATTGCACCATATTGACTAGATATTAAGATTCAAAAATGTCAAGTCCCTTATATTAATTTGTTCTCACCTCTTTTTGGTCTTACTCTTCCACCATTGAATGAGAGAATTGTGATAACTCTTCTCTCTTAACAAATGAATTGATACAAAGTTAACATGTTCAAATCATACAACAAACACTCCTGGCAATAACATTTTTATCGCTTTCATTATTTCTAATCATATCATTTCGAGTATATCTACCACATGTTCTATTTGTATACTTGAATTCACAAGAAATATTTAAAATTATATAATATTGTTTATTCCACTTGGTTTTAAAAAACTTATATGTAAACATGAGTATGATATTTTGATCACACAATATAACAAAAGCATTCCTCAATTCCTTCAACATGTTTGAATTAGATTATAACCATCCTATAAATCTTTGTATTTTTTTAAATTTATATTAGAAATAATGAAATCTCTTATTTAAGCTCTTTAAATGATAAACTTCACTTTTGAAAACTAACATCACTTAACTTATAGAAACATACCTTACCTTTTGGCAACCTTAGTTCTTAATTTCTTTTCCTTTTTTCTCTTTTCTAAATATATTATGAATAATCATTGCCTTTTTTCATTTTTTTAATGGCCATTATTATCATACATGTTATTGTAACATGTTTTACACATCTATAATAAAATCATGATCATATGATGCTTAGTAAAATATAAGCAAACATAAGAAATACAAGCATGGATGTCAATCATCTTTGAATTTTATAGATTTCAATTCATTACTTATTATAGTTGCCAAGCATTATATAATACTAAGTACATATAGATGTATAAGCTTGCTATCTCAATTCCTCTTGTAAAGTCTCCCCTTAAAATAGATATCAGATTATGTGCCATTATATGATCCATATCTCCTTCATTTTAAGTATTTTACACTTACTACAATATACCTTTCATAATTTCCAAGATTATTTCTCAATTCCCTTACTTGACTAGTTAAACTCTTTCTAATAATTTAACAACACTACTTCTCTTTCTCCTCTTCTCTTTAAGCTGTCAACAACGATCAAAATGTTCTAATTTTATTCAAAACACCCTCATCATCCATGGTCATCCTCTCATATACTAAATATCGATGCTTCATTTCCCTTCAACAATTACACCTCTTCAGTTTTGTGACTTCTTTCCTTCATATCGCTTGGAATTTAATAGTTTTGCAAAAAATTAGGTTATTGTCATGTCAATTATGTCAGTACAATAAGGTTAGGAAAATTAAAAAAATAAGATTGAATAAAAATTAGGAAATTCTTAAATTTCTTGCTTTTTTTTTAATAATTTCAACTTCAAAAGTTTAGTGGTTAATTTTGTATGATCCTTCTTAACTAACTCCACCTGTTTGCCAAATTTCATATATTTTAAAGATATTTAATATTTCTAATAATTTAGCCAATCCTAAAATATTTTTAAATCCTCATTAACTTTTGGTTCAATGACTATCACACGCCTACTTTTTTAGACACAAAATTTTTACTATGCTTATACTTGTAAATTCTATGCCTTAATAAAAGAGTTTTTTGATCTTCTATTTTAATACTCAAAAGATTTTTTTGTCAACATATTATCATTATATTCAAATAATTTATTCGTTTTATTTCTTTGTTTGTGTCTTTCTTTTTAGGGGTTGCTCCTTTAGTGGTATACAACTTTTGAATAATATGAAATGAAACATTAAAGTTTTCAAAAATTCTTTAAAATTCTAAATAATTCAAAAAAACAATAATTCAATTTTCTTTATGTTTTGGATATTATAAATCTTCTCTTCTTAAGATCATAAATAAAACCTATGATTATGATTTTTTTATTAATTTAAGTACATGAGAATTTAAAATATCAAAATATTATTTAAATAATTGCCCTCACATTATGGATGTTACAATGAAAGGGAATGATAGATCATGCTCTATCTCATTTAGTAGTTTGTTACGTTTCTATTAAGTTGTTAGTTTTTGTATTTTTGTAGTGATTTAAGAACTTACCTTTTGAAAGAATGTTACATTTTTTATATTGATTTTGTTATAATTTCAAAATATTCAAATGTATATTAGTTTTATTGTGATTTTTAAAAATGATCATGTTGATAGTTTTTTATTTAAAAAATTGTGTTTTCAAAATCAAAAGATAGAGAAAGAAATGACATGAGCCATAATTACTTTGTCACATTTCGAGGAATGTCATTTGATTTAAATAATGTTAGGGCTATTCGTTAAATGATTGTGATTTTATCTTCTAAAGTTAGAGATGCAAAAATTTAGAACATTATGTAAAAATTTTTTAATAAAAATTAGTTCTTTAAAGACATGTAAAAAGTGTACCATGGGACTAAATATTTTGAAAGTAATTTTAACACTTTATTGAGAAAGTTTCTTAACTTCATGGCCTCAAAAAAAGGAATCTAAGTAAATCTAGACATGTGAAAGGATTTGATAAACATGCCTTCCTAAAAAGCTCATCGAGATGCTCAATATCTAGCTAAAAAAATTATCATGCTCACCGTTTTTTTTTCAAGCATGGAGAGAAACTTCAACAATTCATGAAGCAACTCTACAATACATTTAGACAATAGTAAATCAAAGATTGTCAAAAGGCTTTTTTAGAGCTTAATTGATACTTATCTCAGCCTCCAATCTTGAGCAATCTAGTCCTTAGGGAGTCTTTATGTATATATATTATTGCTTCAAGTTTTATAATTAACTCTACTTTAATTCAGGAGAATAATAGATTTCAACAACTAATCTATTATGTTACTCTCACTCAGAAAGATGTAGAGCTAAGATACTATCTTATAGAGCATCAAACCCTAGCTTTACTTATGTCAACCTATCAGTTATACCAATATTCACATCATAGATGTGACAACCAATAAACTAATGAGGCACATCCTTCAACCAATAGATGATATAAATAGGTTGCAAAAGTGGCTAATTAAGCATAATGAGTTTGAACTTAACTTCATTTCCTATTCATTTATGAAATCTCAAGTTCTTAAAGGTTTTCTAATGGAGAGAAACTCTTTTGATTCAAAACCTAAGTCCCTTGTAAACTTTTAACAACCATTTTTGATGGAGCTTTCATGTGTGACTCTTGTAGCATTAGTTCAATCTTTCTTAGCTCTTAGTAAGTAAAGCTTAAAGGTTTTATCATAATTATTTTCATTATCACCAACAAATAGGCTAAGCTTGAAGCCTTGATTGCAAGTCACTAGTTTGCTTGAGGGCTACAAATGAAGCACTTAAAAATCTTTAGTAGATTCCAACTAACTAATAAGAAGTGTCTTATTAAAAAGTAAAGATTCACACTAAAATCCTATGAATACTAGCTTGGCCTCTTCCCTAAATGTATGATACTATAGATCTATTTTTTATTCATTAAGAACAAAATCAAAAAGTGGATCTACTAGCTAATAATAGAGATTCTAGTGAATACTTTTCATCTTAAGAAGTTGAGTATTGAGTTACTAAATCGCCTAGTTCTTCGACCTAAAAGGCTTTCTTACTGATAAATCCCTATAACATGTATCGAAAGTTTGGGATTTTAACCCTTATAAAGTTAGATGTAAAAATGGTCAAGTGATACGTTCAATAATATACTTTGGTTGATTAACAATGTTATCAAAAATCCTATCTCAAGACACACAAATGTGTTCATCTATGACATTTAAAGTTTTATATCAAGCTAATAGTTAGGTTTTAAAAAATCTTAGTAACTAAGACAACCTTAGATAAGTTTGACATATTATAAAAATAATTACATTATTTTGAAACCATAATTCTTAGATGAAATCATTTGAGAGCATAAAATATTGAGCATTTCACTAAGTGAAGAAAAAAAATGCAATCTTTTAAAACTTTTCCAATCATCCTTAATCATAAATTTAACATGTCACACTCCCTCTTGGTTGACTTTATAAGAGCCCATCCATTACACATGGTCTGATCTAAAATGATGAGCTAATTAACCATCACTACGATGCCTTACAGCTTTTGTAGTGCTACCACCAAGGAGAAATAATAGTAATAACAATAATGATAATAATAATAATAAGGACAAGCTTGTAACCCATTTCTCGCAAAAACTCTCTTATAAATAGATAGAGGATGATCTTAAGGAGATAGAACAAAGTTGTGAATATTTTCAATAAAAAAGACAAGAGAGAGATAGAGAGAAGGAAATCTGAGAAAGGGAGAGTGCCCATGAGAGGACACTTAGGAGCTAAGGGAGCTTCTGCAAAGCTAATGCTAATGAGAAGAGCATATCATTAAAAAAATTAAGTAAATCCAAAACTTAATTTTTCATGACAAATGAAGATGTGGGAGATGATGATAAGGGAGGAAAGAAAGTGTTTGGAGAAAAACATCATGATAATATTATTAATAATTTGTGTGAATTCAACTAAGTTGGTTCATATAATTTTTATATGAATAAATCATCCCAAAATAAAGTTTTAGCTAACTACTAAATATTCTAGAATGTAGGTGTCACTTGTGATCCAAAGCCTACATTAGCATATAAAGTTAACCAACTACTTAAGTTAACCCAAATGGCCAACCAACCCAAATTAATGAATGCTAATTTGACACCAAGTTGATCAATAAAAATTGTGTCTCTTGAGATAAGTGACTAATAAAGTTAAGTATTAAGTTTAATAAAATTCTTTTTACTCATATTTAATCATATTTGTGATACTTAGCTCCATAATTTGGTTTCATACAAAAATTTTATGTAACATAGCTTATGTTGAAGAATCATGATTCCATTAGATGATATTATTTGAGTAAATTAAATGCCAATCATGACAAACTCTAAATAAGTATAAAGAGTTGTGCTGGAACTAAGTACATGATGAACAAAAGATGTGAATATAACATAAAATAATATACATAAGATGTCATGAGCACATGATAATGATATGTGATGATGCATATATGATTGGACATATGTCAATGAATATGAGATATTAGATATTTTGTAATCGATAATGTTGTGAGAACAAGCTAGACAAAATTTATGAAATTATATTAAAAGTATTTGTAACACTTTAATAAGAATGGTTATATTATTATACTTCTTAGTTTCATGTTTTGAAAATTGAAAGATAAAATCAAAGTTTTGATTATAATCAAGTGCAATAGACATCAAAATCAAGCAATGATAACAATTGATTGATATTATTTTAATAAGATGAATGAGGTATTTGTGACAATCAAGTAAAGCAAAACTCATTAATTAGTGCATTGATATTTTTGACAATCAGGTCAGACAAAATCTTTTGATTGGGCACTATTAACAATTTGTGACAACAAGATAATGCCAAACCATTTAGTTAAGCACCATGTATTAATATTATTTGTAACAATTGAGTAGGGAAAACCCCTCATACTAGTTATCATTCTAGGTGTATCTTAGTTGCAAATATTGATTTTCACATGGAAGCTTAAAAGACATGATAAAATAAGAGTTTTCATTATAATCAAGTTTATAATTAAGTGGATAGTTGGGAATTAATAAGCCCATTAAAAAAATCACAAAAATCTAGAATAAATTGTATGGAACATTTTACTAACAAGACATCTTTATTGTGATACTTGATATAATAATGTGATGCTTGATAACATTCTTGTAGTTTATATGAAGCATGATGTCCTCATAATTGGATGGTTTTCTCTCATTCTCAATTGTTATTATCAAGTCTCATGCAGTTGCTTTGCTTACGTTCTCAAACATGATATTTTTTATTGTACTAATTGTTATGATTATATGAATATTTTTTATTGATTTATATGAAGTGTCTTTTGATGATATCTTACACATTCTTACCTTCTTTGAATGTTACATTAACATGAATCAGTAAAGTTATATCAATTAAAAGATTAATTATAATATGTTTAGATAACATGGATTTTTTGCTTGAAGTTATTATTTTTGACATAATAAATCTATGGTAGACTTGCCTTTTATTATTCAATATTTCTAAAAGAATAATTTAATCTTTTCATATGTATATATTGAGGACACCACTAGTCCCAAAGAGTATGGATGAAAGTGGTGAGAAAAAGAATTTTTAAAGAAATTTGAGTGCTTATGTATCTTTTTAATTAGAAACTCATCATTTGATCAACAAAATAATTTTTGGTCATGTATATATACAATTATCTTTGGTAGAAATAAATAATTAATAATAAAAATTAAGCCTTAGTGTACAAAGAAGAGGAAAACATTTTTGAGAAACTACGGCCATCACACCATACTTTATAAGTTAAAGATATGATAAAGTTGAACCATTCAAGAGAGTGTGATGGACGTGCCTCTAGCTATAAACTTGGCATGAAGATTATGTATCAAGGATTTTTTTGACCAATAATGGAAAAAAATATTACTTTATTTACCAAAAGGTGCAAAGGGTGTCAAGTTCATGCTCCCCTTTCATAGTAATTATTCACAAAGATGGAAGAAATAATTATTTATTGGTTCTTGTTAGACTATGGTATGAATTTCCATTGTTTATTTCTAATTGCTAGAAATGGAAAGAGGTTCCTTCTCATGGTGGTTAACAACCTTTAAAAATGGATCAAAGTGAAGCCCCTTATTGACAAGACTATTAATAAGATTTAAAGTTTTTTTTAGACAGACATTTATAATAGGTTTAATATTTCCATAGCAATTGTTACAAATGACAATAAGTTTCCAATCTAAAGAATTTCCTGATTTTTGCAAAATGTATGTTGTTTTTTTAAGTATGCCTCAACTTCTCATGCTCACATAGATGGACAAGCCAAATCAATGAACAAAGACATCTTAAAGATTCTAAAGCCTTGTCTAGATGATAAAAAAGGTGGGTGGGTAGGTGAACTCCTGAACATATTTTGAGCGTATTGAACCACACATTCTGCAGCATGTCAAGTTTTTCTAAGGATTCAAAGCTATAATCACTATCGAGGTCAATCACTTTACAAGTTCAAAAGCTTGAACTTGAAACTAGCACATCAAAAGTTGTACCTAATTAAGGAAAAGTGTCTCAGAGACCATGTAAAGAAACTAAATATAAAGTAAAGTGTCAAAGAAATATTACATAGTAAAAATTGTCCATTCAAGGTCAAAGATTTGGTTCATAGACAATATAAGACTTAGATAATATAAGAGCTCTCGACACTAATAAAGCCTCCATAAGCTTGTACTTGATGAAGGATATTCTAGGACCAGATGTCTATCAACTTCATAAAGAGGAAGATGTTGAGCTCCAATAATCAAAGAGTAAGGATCACTTAAAAAGGCTCTATATATGCTAAAAGTTACACACTTTTCTTCTTGTGCTAACTATCAAAGGTATTATTTGACTTTCACTAAAGTTATCAATAAAATTTCATACCTAGCATCATGATTTTACATTTTCAAGATTTTGTTAACTTAAACGAAGTCAACTCTTTTTGTTTAATTATAATATTTAGATATCTTAAGAACTAATAAAACTGTACTTTAAAAGTACAAACTTATTTGAGGGCTAACTAAAAAAAATTTTATCTTAAAAGAAGTCATCTCTTGAGCTAATTCAACAATCAAAAGTTATTTGATGTCCTCTATCAAATTCCAAATTACTTGGGTTTTTATTTCTTTCGGTAGAAAATCAACATAACTATTCTCACTTGACATTGACAAATCAACTATTTAAGTTAATTACATCTAGTTTGTAGTTGAATATATTTCATCCTTACAAGTCAATGTTAGTGATGATAATTCAATAATTGATATTCTCTTAAGACATGAAAACCTCATGGCAAATCGATTTATTGTTATGTTTCCTAATCTAACCTTATCGAGTATGGATCATCATTGGAGATATAAAATTCTATCAAGAAAATATAAGTTAAATCTATGTCAGTGTACCTACAACTTTGTCCTTGAACTTTTTTAGTTAGACTATATATCTTCCAAAAGACTAGTCTTGCACTGTTATTAAGCCCAAACCTACTTCAACAAATCCTCTAGTGGGTCACAATAGCTCGAAACATGAAATGTTTAAGGGGAGATCCATATTTAGATATTATAGAGCTAGTTGACAAGTTTTTTTTATGTTTATTTAGATAGTTATATTTCATATGTTAATAACCCATGAGAATAGGCCCAGTAAAAGTTATGAGCACAATCAGACCTAATCTTTTCTTTATATTAAATGGTTTTTGAGTAATGCTCAAGTAATAAAAATGCAAGTGCCTTTTCATTACTTGAAATAACCATTTCAACTTGCTTTGTTTCACATCATTTGAATCAAATTTTTATTGAGTTATACATTTATGTGAACTTTTTATTACATCGATCTTCATCACTGTTCCATAGTAAGCATGCTTTGAGAAGCATAAATCTTACTTTCTCTTTTTATTTCCTTCATTATTGTTCCATTATGTGAAGGCTACAAATGGAAAAACAATTCTTCCTTTCCTTCCAAATTTCATCACTAACCCATGGTATGGAGGTTGAGAATTTTTGCGTTTTCAACTTATCATGTTGCAAAGTGAAAATCTTATTTATAACTTCTAAGTACCTAAGTATTTCCCCTTTGATCATACCATTCACTTGGGAAAAAAAGTTTGTTTCATCGTGTTAAGTTTTGAGTTGTCATTTACACTCTCTCCTTCAAACTTGAAACTCACTCTTGGAGATTGGATTCTTTTATTTAATTCTTTCACGTTATGCTTAAGCTTTTAACTAAAACACCAAAAAATTAGAATCTTTTCAACTAAGATAGCTCATTACAATGAATAAGATAGCTCATTACCATGACCCTGTGTTCAGTAAAAAGAAGAAATAAAAAAGGCATAATAAGATAACTAATGGGTCTTAACCAATTGTAGAGATAAGGAAAATATCAACCTTCAAAAATTGTGAAAGCATGCATTGCAAATAGCATTAGCAGTTCGATCATTAAACCATACTTTTCGTCGATGAAGATCACACAGTACAACAAGTGACCTCCTAGCCCTTAGTTATTCCTCTCCATTCAAACAAGAAATCATACAACAGTTATTTTAATAAAAGAAGTAAGAAAAATTAGCAAAAATAGAGTATATATGACATCACACACCTGTAGTAATGAGAAAAAATATTTTGAAGCTTCCTATTTTTTGCTTCATTTCTATGTTTTTGTTCATGTGCCGAATACAGTGCACAACATAAAAAATGCAAATTTTTTGAGGTTTCTATCACGAAAAATATGAAGGTCAGTAAATAATTCAAGAGGAAATCCAACTCAACAATATGACTATACAAATAAGCAAAACATAATTAAAAGCATAAACTTTCAAAACAAACAAGAAAAATCAATACCATGTTAGAGAACTTTAATTTCTATATAATCATTAGAACAACATAACTCTTGCAATACTAAATAGTATTATGAAAAAAATTCCATTTTGGTTGTTTTAAGATCATTTGGTTTAAGCCCATAAACTTTCATAGCTTTCATCTAGGTATTTGAAGTTGGTAAAATATTTGACATAGGCCATTTCTATTAGCTTATAGTATATACTTAAAAACCTCACTTATCCATCTCTCCTTCCTAATTCTTTCAGCAGACCTCTAGGCAACTCTATGGTGTATCTTTTCATTTATCCCAGATGCCTCCTAACCATCTATTTCTATGACTTGTCCCTCTCCATTGTCCTCAAGGTAGCCAACCCATGGCAATGTATGTCCAAAATTGTCTTAAATCTAATGCTTAGGACTTCTAAAAAGCAATTTGTTTTATTGTCTAAATATACTAACAGATTAACAAAGATGGTTATATCAAGAATGAGTTAATTGAAAAAAAGTAAGGATTCCTACAACATCATGCATGGATACTTATAAAGAAATAATTTCAAGAATCTAGAATTAAATCATAAATTTGACTAAGTTAATTAACATCATGATTCATAAGAAGATAAATGTTACTATTGTTCAACAAACTAGGCACATTGTCAGAAAACTAAGATATTACCAATTTTAGGATTCAAACTTCAATACTCAAGTAAGAATTGAAAAAGAAATGGGTTAGCAAAATTTTGGATAATTCTATGAAAGATAATATAATGAATGTTTATTATGAGATTAAAGAGCTTAATGAAGCACATAAAATGATTGTAACAATTTCTTATTATTACTTCAAGGAACAAAAAACATTTTCTTTATTCTACAAGAGAATCATCATGAACTCAAATTAATTATTTATTATAATATTTCCCTCACATGCTCGAAGAGGCATTAGAAAAGGAAAAAAATGAAGCTAGCATTGGACATATTGAAATTATGAAAAACATGTATAACAAAGCAATAATGAGTGTATAAGGAGGCTTTATATTGATAAGGTATTAGAAAAGGATAAAAGTAAATTAAAATTGCGTATATTAAAAATAATTTTGCATGCCTAAGGAGAACATATTAAAGATTTCTTAATTACATCAAATTTCGTTATGGCTATGCTTTAAGTCCTTGGATGTGTTCATAAACTTAATTTACAAAATTTTTTCTACCTATGCACCAAAAGCATCAAAAACATTTTTAAATTTTCTCACAACTTCCATTTTTGCACATAAAAAGATAATGCTTCATAAGTACATTTGCACTTCTTTCATCAAACTTTCTGACAACATAAGCAATGAAAGACAGCTTCAATTTTACACTAATTATTGAAGTAATTATAAAATTCAAGTTAAACCATTAATATGCATTTGCTAATAATTTAATACAAGTTGATAAGACTAAGCAAAGAGATAAAGCAAAACTAAGGCAAAGCAAATAGATAAAACAAAGCTGAGTTTATGAACAATGACTCTGAAGTTTAAATGGTATCGTAGTTTTAGTTCTTATAAATGAAAAAAAACATACTTCTGAGTGTTGTGTAATCAAAATATCACACTCAAGAATAAAGGCAAATTTATAAGATTACATGATATCAAATGTCAGTATGTGAGTACAAACACACAAATAGAATAATGGCTATAGAAATAAAGCTTTTAAGTTTGAAGAGTAACTTACTATAAAGGAGAAAGTTGTCATTCTACTAATTGAAGACAATTTTAAAGAAAATCAATCTAGATGGTCGCTTTGTGATTCTATAAGAGAAGTAGATTACTAAAATCTTTCCTATAAAAAAGTAAACAATATAGAACAAAAAAATGACTATTGATTATTAGAATTGGCTTTAAAAACTTTGGATCCAGATGAAAAGCAATTAATGAAAAGAAACAATAGTGTCTTAGAATCAATGTGTCTGACCTCACTTGATGTGTTAAAGGACTATTCTAGTAATTATAATAACGGAATATGAATTTAGAGTTGGTAGCCTAAACCTTTTTAATATAAGAATCTAGCAGAAGAAATATACAGCCTCACAAGAAATAGTTAAGATTCTATATTTAAGAAATCATGGGAAAAAACGCTTGTTTTGTTCTTTGCAAAGGGAAATCAAACTTTTACCATTATGAACAATTAGAAAGGCCTAATCAAGTCTAAAAACTTATCAACAATTATAATCTTCTCTTAAAGCTCAATGACGTGGAAGTTTCCCATTTTCTCCAATGCCCAGTTCAAAATATAACTTTAACCAATACAAACAAAAGATATTTCCACCCATTAAAATGCTGAATAGAAATATGTTGAATAATGGTGGCCCTCCAAATTAAAGTGTACCAAACACTATGACAGATTCTTCCAAAAATAAAATAAAACAAAATAACGAACCTTCTTATTGACAAGGAGGATGATGGCTTGTGCTAGATTGGAATGAAGGCATGCCGGGAGGGTCCGAACTTTGGATTGAAGGAGATGAGAGACTAATGAGGAAATTCAGCGAGGCATCAGGATGGTACGGGTCATGTGCGCAAGGAACATCTTGAGGTCACCGAGATCATTTGAGACCACCTGGTCCGACGACGAACTGAGTGCGGATTGCTGAAGGAAGAGATATAAGGATGATTCGAAGCGGCTGTAGATAAGGAAAAGCTCTGCCTCATATCCTTCTGGGTCAAGCTTCATCCTGGATTGAAGCAGAGAAAGGCTCAGCCTATCAGCTGCCTTTCCAGATGCAGAGAAGGAATCCGATAAGAGGAGGTTCGCCACCATCCCCAGTTCTATAGATCAATTAACAAAACCCTAGTCGAAGGGAAGCTTAGAAGAACCAAGCTAAGCAGCTTATGTTGTTTCGGGATGGAAAATTATTAAATGCAAAAGATAATTACTTTATATTTATAATTTGTTAAACAAAAGAAGGGAGTATTGTTTTGAATTTGATTGGCGACACAAAGATTGCTCTACGCGTTAGTATGGGATTAAAATTTTTAAAATATTTTTAATAAAAATAAATTTAATAATATATTTAATTAAAATATTATGATATTATTACTAAATTTTGATACCATAATATTTTTTATTATATTATTATTAAATAATAATCTATCAATAAACACATCTTTATGGATAAAATTTATTAAATTTTAAAAATAATAAATGTGCATCACAATTTTTTGTCATCAGTCTACAATATAGTTATATGATAAATAATAGAGATGTAAAGTTTGAGAATCTTATGATAAAAGTCAAACTCTTGATATTCTTTAGCTTAATGTTAGACTCTTAAGATCCAACAGCTTGAGGTTGGACAATTAAAAGTTAGTTGTCATGGCTGGTAATGCGATCGCCTAAGGAGGCAATGCACATGATTCATCCATCTCGTACCCATGTCATGTGCATTAATCATAAACCACCATTGCCCTCAAGACAATGCTTCTAGCAATGTTGGCACCTAAGGAGGTAAGTGTAAAGTTTAACTATCCTTTTGACAATGTCTTGTGTTGCCACATGTAACACAACCTCCAAGGAAATAAAAGAAGAAAGATATATTTGGTCATTTTTTGTAGATGCACAAACTCAAATATGAAGTGACACTTAGGGTTTAATTGAAGGCAATAAATTTGCCTACTTGAAGAACAAACACTTTTCTAAAGAGAAACAGAATTTTAGTTTATTCTCCTAGTTTTTCTTGTCCTTCTTTGTGATCCTCGACCTAGGAGACCCCAAGTTATTACTTAATGTTTTTTATAATTGCACTGAATAAGGATTTTTACTAAGTTTTTGTTGATTCCCTTGTTCATATCTGACTTGTTGATCAAGAATATTAAACCCAATCTCCATTTTATCATGGAATATAACTTTCACATATAGTTTATATCATTTCATCAAATGTTTCATTTTGATTTTTTATATTATAATGTAACTCTAAATCTCATGTTATATGACATTTACATCATATTGATTAGGTTACATTACATTTCTCCTTTAATATATATTTCTTTTACATTAAAATTATAATTTATTATGATTTATCTTTATTTGCTTTGGGAATATAAAGTTTTTCTAAACTAGGCTTGATCAAGAAACAACGCACATCTTTGGATTCGTTTTCATGCGCTCTACCAAGTGAATTATTCATTTTGATATTTTTAAATATTTTTTCAAGAATTTTTGTAAACTTTACCAAATGTTTTGATTCATATATGATTTGACTATTGAGTATGATACACTTGACATCCTAACTATCTTGGAGACTAACTTTGTCGTACAATTTATATCATTGTTTCAAGTTTTCACTTAGATTTTCATGTATTATAACGATATTCTAAATATCCCTCACAGGGCCTTCACATCGATTTTGTTTTATTTTAATATATATATATATAATGTTATAAAAGTTATTTATTTTTGTAATGTAAAATAGTTTTTACTTGATATTTTGGTATTCCAAATAAAAATATTATAATTCTTATGTTCTTGATTTTCTTATATTATATTGGAATGCAATATTTTAGTAAACTTTATCTCTCGTGCTATATTCATATGTTCTTGATTTTCTTTTATTATATTGCTTTAATTTGTATCATTATAAGTTTAATAATTTTTTACTTAATAATAAAATAATGGCTTATGATTATTTTTGTTCTTTTATTTCAATATTTCTTAATAATAAAATATGAGGTCTGATTCAGATGAAACAAAAGTCATTAAACTCGACTTCATGGGCACCACTTAATTAAAAATTCTTTTTTTTTTATTTTTTAAAAATTTTAGTTTCAATCATTTTTGCACACTTTACGAGGTATTTATTTTCTACCTAATTTGATGATTAACATTGTTACACCAACCACCAAATCAACTTGAAATTAAATGTTCCTATACAATTTATTTCAGTTCTTTAAGTAGATTGCTTTGATTTTCTTATATTTCTATGAAGCTCTAAATCTTCTCTCTTGTAACCTTACAACTCTATAGTCATGTTGTATTACATTATTTTAATTTATCTAACTTTAGCTTTAACATATATTTACATAATATTAAAATAATGATTAATTATTACTTTTATTTAATTACTTTGGTAATTTCAAAAAGTTATAAACAAGTTTCAATGGAGTTGAAACAAAAACAATTATTGTCATCTTATAGAGTTCCACTCAATCAAAATTTCATTTCTTATAATTTTAAAAAATTATTTTCAAAAGTGTATATATGCTTTGCAAGTCATTTCAATCCAAACCTCATGTGATAGTCAGTGATACTACATTAGATCTTCTTAGAATCTTGGATCACAATTTCTCTATAATATTTATCACTTTCCACAAATTTTTTTATTTGATTAGGTTATATGACTTATTAACTTTACATCTCCTCCAATGTGACCTTTTAATCACTTTTATTAGTTGTAATACATTATTATAATTTAACTCATTTCAATTATAATATATATTTACTTATTATTAAGATGATACTTTATTATTATTTATGCTTATTTGTTTTTGTAATTCATATTTTCTATAAAATGTGCTTTGAACGAGATGAAAAAAAGTTGGTTTTATTTGTCTCGATATACTCTATCTAATTAAATATTTATTTTAATATTTTTATATATTTTTTATGATATTTTTTTCTTACTTTATAAGATATTTTTACTCATACTTGATTCCATCATTAAGTATGTTATACTTGATCTCCTTAGTACCATGGAGGATAACTTTACCATACATGTCTTTTTAAATAATTTAGCTCATTTGATCAAAGATTTTTCTTTAGTTTGGATATATTATTATGAAACTCTAACTCTTCTATGGTGTGACATTTACATAGTTTTTACTTAGATATTATAAATGCTTTTAGTTTATCTTATTTTAGCTTTATTATATATTTATCAAATATTAAAATACTAATTTGTTATTATTTACACATGTTTAAATTGATATTTTATAATAAATCGAAACAAGTTCTAATTGAGACATACAAAACATCATTACCATTCTAGTTTTAATAAGTTGCATAAATGTAAATATTTTATTATCCATGGTTTTTGCACTCTTATAAGATATTTTGATTCCTACAAGGTTGTTGCACACATCCTCCATAGTATTTTTAAATGCAACTTTTTCGAAATAATTTATCTCATTTCATTGAAAAAAATATTTTATTATATTATGGTGAAACTCAAATTCTCTACACATGTAAATTTAATATCACTTAGATTTTGTTATATTATATTTGTTTATTTGATTCCATTAGTATTTTGGAATACAACTTTTCTCATATAATTTATCTCATTTCTTGAAATGTTTTACTTTTATTTAGTTATATTTTTTTGAAACTCAAATTGTCCACTCATGTAAAATTAACATCACTTTGATTTGGTCATATTTTAATGTTGCTATTTATAAACTTTTCAATGTTAATACATATTTACTCTTATTTTTCATTACAATTTATAGTAATTCCAAGCTAAGTCTGACCAAGATAAAATAAATATTATTGAACTCGTCAACAAGATATCTATTTTATTAAATATACATTTTTGAATTTTAAAGTATGTTATTTTCTAAGATTTTTGTATGCTTTTCAAGATATTTGAATTTGTATCATATTTCGATTTCTTGAAATGTTTCACTTTTATTTGGTTATATTTCTATCAAACACAAATTATCCACTCATATTAACATAACATCACTTTAATTTGGTCATATTTTATAATTTCTATTTATAAACTTTTTAGCATTAATACATATTTACTCTTATTTGTCTTTACAATTTACAATAATTTCAAGCTAAGTCTGACCAAGATAAAATAAATATTATTGAACTCGTCTACACGAGATCTTTTTTATTAAATATATATTTTTGAATTTTAAAATATTTTTTGTTCAGATTTTTGTTTGCTTTTTAAGATATTTGGATTTGTATAATTGAACACAAATTTCTCGTAAAATTTATCTCATTTCTACAAAACTTTCACATTGATTTGCCTATATTGTTATGCAACTCGAAATTTCCTATCATGTGGCATATAAATCATTTAGATTTGGTTTTGTTACATAAATTTTATTAATATTGAAAAGTTTAATTGTTATTATTATTTATTATTTTCTTCTTTTGTAACAAAAGTCATTGGAGTCATTTAGACAAGTTTTACCTAATTAAAATTTCATTTATGTGTTTTTGAATCATTTATTTTTAATAGTTTGGCATGCTTTATGATTCATTTCTATTCATATCTTATTTGATGATCATAGATGTTACACTATCTTCTTAGGTTTTTTGAATGCAACTTTCTTATACATTTAAATTTTTTTCTTTAAATTTTTTTCTTTATTTTGTTATGTTAGTAACAAACTATAATCTTGTTTTGTTTGAGGCTTATCTTGCATTGATTCGGTTATATTACATTGTTTCATTTTATCTCATCTTAGCTTTAATATATATTTAATTAAAATTGAAATCTTATTTTGTAAATATATATGGTTATTCTTCTTGATAATTCACAATAATCCTATACAATGCCTGATCAAAATATAACAAATATCACTAGACTCATCTCAAAGAGCTATTTTTATTTTAATATTTATTTTTATATTTTCAAATGTTTCATTTTCTTGGCTTTTTGAATTGCTTATGAAACATTTTAATTTATACCTTATTTGATGAACCATGATGTTACACTCGATTTCATTTGATTTATTTATATTATATTTTTTAATTTATCATATTTTAGATTGATTAAATGTTGAAATATTAATATTTTATTTTTTTGATAGTTATTTAAATTAGTATTTTTGAAGTAATTCAAAATAGGGAAAGATTGAGAGAGAACAAACTTGGTTACACTCGTCTCGATAAGTTTTGTCTAATTAAATATTTATTTTTTAATTGTTCAAAATATTTTTTATTTTTAATAGATTTTTAACTTATTTTATGTGATTTGGTTCTATTAAATTTTTAATTTATCTTATTTTAGATTTTTTACATCTTTATTAAATTTTAAAATATTAATTTATTTAAAGAATTAATGATGTAGGGATTTTTGTAAAAAAAAAATTGTAAAGTATTAAATTTTTTGAGTCACGTAAATTTCTCTAAATTTGGTTTCTTTAAAACACTGATGTGTATTTGGTTTATCTCTACTAACTTCAGCAAAAAGAAAATAGTTAGTGGAAGCCCGATCGGGGATCGAGGGTGGATGAGGGCATAGGTTTTTGGTTGAAGCACCTAAAAAATCTTGTGTGTATCTCGTTTAGTATTGGAAATTTTATTTCATCAATAAAAAAATTTTAAGGTCGAAAAGTTTTTTTTACTGATTTTTGAAAATGAAAATTTTCTTAAATAAACAATTCACTCATCCTCTCTTATTTGTTATGCCTCAAATGTTTTACAATAAGTTAGACAACTACTTGGTTTTATTGAACATGTTAATTGCCTTTTGTAATATGATCATTATGTTGTTTCATATATTTGGCTTCACATAAAATTGATTTCGAAGGTTAGGCATATTTTTTCATACCAAATGTTTTGAAATATAATGTATTTATTTAATTTTTTTTATAAAAAGTACATTTCAAAATTAAAGTATTAAGAAAAAATAAAAAAATAGAGGATGTGACAACCGATCCGAAGAAAGACAAGCTTTGTCACCACAACTATGATCCAATCTTTTGCAAATCAAGCAACATGATTACATTATTGTACATGTGTTGCAAATAGACAAAGATGATTGATAATGAAACAATTGATAACCTTGAGATTTATAATTGGGTTCAATTATTAGACAAGTTAACTAAGCTATTTAATGAAGTAATCTAAAGCATCCAACATCCTCAAGAAGTTGGTTATTAAGGGTCATATATTTGACACTTACAAGGATAACATACTTGATTGTCAAGACAACGTTATCTTGTTTGGATAAAGGATTATAACAATCTCTTCCATAATCTTTACTATAAAATAACAGTTTTATTTTCCTAAACAAAATACTTATAACATTATCCAAATTATCTTTTTAGGTACAAGGTCTTAAAGTAATACCTAAGCCACCAAACAAAAAGTATTAATGACACTAAATAATGTGATGAGCCAATATCCAATAAGTATCTTGAACACCCTACACATTCCAATGGAACTATATATTCATATAACATGAGGATAATGTTTCAAGAAAACTAAATATTATTTTTTATTTAATTTTAGTTAATCTAAACTTATTTTAAATATCAAGCCATAACTTAAAATAAAATTTAAATATTATATTTCTAATATAAACTAGTTCTCATGCTATCTACATGATTTAATGTATGTATCTTATCATAAAATAAACATATAAAAGTTCCAAAGAAATTTAAAAACTATGAGCCAATGTAATACAAATACTTCTTACCAAGATAACTATGTCATATATCAAAATAAAAAATATATAATGGCTTATAAGATATCTTAATTTAAGAATAAACTATCTATTAATTTAATATTATATTTATATTACCATTATCAAACTTTTCAACCTAAAATTTAAGGTGAAGATTCTTAATCCACTTTCCTTTTCTTTTAGTTTTTTTTCAAAGTCATAGATGCATGAACATGAGTTACTATATAACCTTTAATAATGAAAATATCTAAAATTCCTTAAGATTATATAACCCAAAGTATTCTCTCTACTTTCTCTTCGACTACAAAAACATGAACAATATGATTCCTTGATCGTGCTGTACAATTTGCATCTCACTAAATCATTGTTATTAATTTTTGACTTATTGTATTATATGGCCTCTCCATCAAACAGTGTGATTCTTTCAACTCCCTATCTATGGTTATCAGAATCCAACTTACTCTTTGACCTTTATCTAATCATATTGTATAAGGAGCTCATGGTACAATATGATCGCTCCAACTATGATATGATGAGATTATTGGACCACATAATAACCTTTCTTCTTGAACCAACTTATCTCTAATTGTATTATATATTCTCTTAATTATTTGATATGTTTATTAACTCCTGAAACAAATTATTGATAATCATATTGAATATTGAGTCTAATCATATAGCAGACTCACCTCCAAACAAAATCATAAGGCCTAAATTCAATTATATTTTGCTATAAGACAACTCTAAACCCCCATAATTAATTATCATAACATTCTTAACTTGTACAATAAAATAAAACCACTAATTCCTTTACAAAAATGAATAAATTCATTAAAAAAATATAATTTCAACCTTTTTTTATTTTCACTCATTGTAGTAGCTTTCTAGTATGTTCTTCCCCTTTTTTATTCTTATAGTAATAATAACTCTCCTTTTTGTTTTCCTTACTACTCTCCTTATGACCAACACAATTTTTTATTCTCTTTCTTGTGGTTCTCTTGAATTGAGGCTTTCTTCGTCCCTCTTCTCTTTATTTTATCTTTTTCTCCTTCTCTTCCTCCTTTTTTCTTTCATTACCTACATCTCTAAAGTACCTAAAACTTTGAGTAATAACTTATTTAACACTAATCTTATTAAAGATAATTGGCTTAAATTAAAGAGTATTATTTGACATTTCATTTTGCCAAATTTTGTGCTAAACCATTAACATGAAAACTTACCTCATCCTCCAAATCCGTGGAAGCGATAGAAGTGCAATCCGAATCACATTTGGTGGCTTTGAAGGCCATGGGTTCTTCCTTCTTCCTTTCATGCTTTAAGTTGCTTCTAGAAGCCTCCTCTGTAAGTCTCCTAGTCATCTCCATTTCGACAGTGAGAAGTTCCCCAAGGAGTTCAACCAATGAAACTTTGTTGACATATTTAGCCGCTTTAATAGCCGTTGCAAGGAGATCATATTTTTTTGAAAAAATTCTCAAAATTTTCCTTACTAGGTCACAATTTGAGAATGCTCTTCCAAGATTTATTATGTCATTTGTTACGTCATTAATTCTTAAAAACATACTTTTAATACTCTCACTAGGATTCATTCATAGTCATTGGTGAGGATGTTGATTTTTGTCTCTTTCACTTGTGAGGTGCCCTCAAAAGTTACTTCGAATTTTTTCAACACCTTAAATGTCGTATGAAAATTTATAATTTGTGTGAATTCACTAGGAGAAATTTAACAATGAAGATAGTTCCAGGCCCTAGCATTCAATTGAGCCAATGTTTTATGCTCAACA
The DNA here is from genome assembly GCA_023846275.1 of Vanilla planifolia. NCBI lineage: Eukaryota > Viridiplantae > Streptophyta > Magnoliopsida > Asparagales > Orchidaceae > Vanilla > Vanilla planifolia. The sequence goes on along the minus strand of JAIUJO010000015.1, from coordinate 1,096,903 downwards.
TTAAGCTCACTAAAGGGCTTGACTTCATTAGGAAAAGAATTTCAAGGAAGTTCACAAGGCTTAGTTATAACTTCCCATAATTCTAAATCAATAGATTGAATAAAAATTCTAAAATGATTTTTCCAATATAAGCAAAATTCTCCTTTAAACAAAGGAGGTCGAATTGAAGAAAAACCATCACACAAAATTGCACCCATATCAATCAAAGAGGAAGCCATAAAACCAAAAATCACAAAACAACGAAGAATGTTAGAAAGCTTTCACTCAGTAGAAGTGTATCTCCCACATGATGTTACGTAATTTTGGATTCCTCTCTCTGATACCAATTGAAGTTCTTTGTGCTTAAGACAATCACACAAGAGGGGGGGTGAATTATCATAAATAAAATTTTCTTTCGATTTTCGGTTTTAATTAAAACTTAAATATTTTAAGCAAGAATAAGAAAGAATAGTACACAAATGATTTTTAAGGTTGTTCGACTAAAAATATAGCCTACATCCACGCCCAACCGGTGTTGGGAAAAGAACACTAAAATCACAAAACTACAAGCGAGGTTTTTCATACGGTTCTCCTCAAACCTACTTGGGATTTTACCTATGGCTAATCCCGAACCTACTGGAGTTTTTTTGGGCTCAACTCATACCCTAGGGTTTTGCACAATTGCCAAGATGCCCTAACCCCAATGAAAGAACTACAAAAAAATTGGCAAAACTTAAGACAATTTTTTGAGAAATTTGACGTACACACAATACCAAAAAGAGGGAGGAATAGAGATTGAAAAATAGTTGAAGCAAGAACCTCCAATTTCGGGTTCCTTCTTGTAGCATTCATATTATGACTTTGGAAGCACCATATGCACTTAGAATTGCTCGATATTGTGATTTCAAAGCTTTAAAATCTTAGCAATGGTAACCTCTAAGAGTTCTTCATCATTCCTTATTTATAAAGCCTAATTTGGGCTCTAAATCCACTCTCAATGGTTCTAAAATGAACAAGCCATTTGGGTAATGGACACAAAGCAATCACCGTTCAATTTGGAGCTTTAAATGGATGTTTCTGATTGAATCTTGAATTTACCATTTGAGATCAATTATGGCCATTGGATCTAGGCGGCCTTGATCTGGGCCATTTGATGGCGCATTGGTTGTCCTGCATGTATTAAAATAATTTGTCCAGAAATCAACTAAAGTAGAAACTTACTGCAGTGGTTTCGTATCCTCTTGCAGATCTGGCTCAATTTCGAATCTCCTGCTTGGCATTTTACTTTATTATCATGGAGTAATTTATGTTAATTAATCTAAGCCATCCAATCACGCCTACCCTTCCGCCTTCTTTGATAATCAAATGGAAGTTTAGTCCCACATCGTCCAAATGTCTTTGCCATGGCTCTCTATAGCACTTTCGGTTCAATTTTCTCTCGAGCAATTTGGGGTTGGTGCCCCTTTCCTAGACCAAGATTTCATCACTTGGTCCTGGTTGGCTTTATTTTGCGTTTGCTCTGGTAAGTTTTCTTTGCTGGCTAAGTTCGCCCTTGTTCAGTTCAGCAGTTGTAGGTTGATTTCTCACTTGTTTCGTTCAACTGCTCTTCCTATGGCCTTTAGGCTTCGCTCGCCCCTTCTAGTTCTACTAAATAATTTTTACTTTATTTTATTTTTTAAGTACTTAAAGCCTAGACGGAGCAGCCGTCGGGTCGAGTCGACCCGCACAACGCTACAGTGAAAACTCCCGAGACTAAAGTGGTTTTATAGTGTTTTGTGAGAATTTTTGTGCCAAAATTTTGAGTATAAGTATACCAAAATAATTTTATATTATTATACTATTACAAGTGTCCTAAATGAATATGAAAAGAAATTTATGAAAAATTATTCCTAAATAATTGTAAAAAATCAAAAACTTATGTCTATACTTTTCATCAATAATGCTTGGCCCAAAAACAAAAATTCAAAAATTATTAAACTTATAACATTTTCAAATATTAATACTACTAGTGTGCTACATCATCTAAAAATTTTGACAAATCAAATTCAAGAAAAATATAGAGATATTCAAGTATAAAGATTTTGGTGCATACATTCTATTTTCTTGAAGCTTGCCATCACTCCAAGAGTCTTGAAGACACTATTTTAGACATTTAAAGTTCATGGCTTGACTTAATTGAATATTAACAATTTCACTTAAAGCAAGCCCATATGAGATATAAACATTTATGCTCGACTCATCAAACACAAGGGTGTAATAATCTCCCCCTTTTGATGGTGGCCAGACATAAATGTTTTAAATAAAAAAATGTGACAAAGAAAATAGAAATAAATTTTTTAGGAGGAAATTAAGAATTAACATGCTCTCCCTATCTTGATGCTCCCCCTAACTCCTAACTATTCTTCCCCTTTGACACAATCAAAAGGTAGTGAACCCTAAGCAATATCTAAAATTCCTAATTATTCCCTTCATATTTGAAATTGCTCTAATGGTAAGGGTTTGGTAAAAATGTCAACAAATTCAAGCTTAATGGGAATATACTCTAATTTTACTAATCTTTTGGTCACTTGGTCTCTAATAAAGTGATATCTAATATGTATGTGCTTGGCCTTAGAATGATGAACTTAATTCTTGGCTAATGCTAAAGTACTAATGTTATCAATTCTAATAGGTGTATATGTGACTTCTAAACCATAGTCTTAAAGTTGTTGTCTTATTTGAAATCCTAAGAAAATTAAATTTATCTCCCTAACCATGCTCATTTCAAATTATTTAGTCATAAGATTTCCAAATTCTTTACATTTCTTTTTTTTGTACTACGAAAAATAATATGATCAGCATAAATCTAAACAATTAGTAAATCATCTTCTAATGATCAAATCCTTTGGATGGGAAGTTACAAATTTTCATCCTCTATGTAACTTGTTTTTTTTCTTTTTCTACTTCAAGATTTTCTAATTTTTCTTCATCCTTATTCAAATCTAAGTTCTTTACTAATTTTATTTAATCTTTTTAATACTCCTCACTAACTAGTTGGATAGAGTCATCAAACACAACATATACTGTTTCCTCTACCTTATGAGATTCAAGATCAAAGATTCTATATGCTTTTCTAATAGATGAATACCCAAGATGTGGATTTTTATTTTCTTCTTGGTTTTGATTGTTTAAGGGGTAAAATCTAAAGTAGAAATATACCATTAAATTAAATCATCAATTTAAGTATTATAAATGTTATAGACCTATCCTAGAATGTCTCAAAATATTTTGGAGACATTTTCTTTTAGTCTTATAAGCTCTACTCTTAGGAACCCAAGAAAGCTTGGGTTGAGCACTAAATGGAGCTTAAATGTTCTCATTCTTAACAATCCATCTAAAATTTTGTTTTTGTAAATATATATTTCATCTAAAAAAGCAATCCTTCATAGTATGTTCAGGTTTACAATAATAAAAACAAACAATATTTAGAGCAGACATGCTTATGTATTAAGGTTTTTCAAAATTGAAGATATGTGAAGAACAATAAGCATGTGAAGCATAAGAAGTATGTGAAGTTTTCTTACTCTAGCATGCTCAAAAAATCGTATGTTTCTTTCAAAAGCAAAATATCATGCTTTAAATAAGTATTCTCAATGATAAGGGAAGCCTTATCGTCACATATACGTTGATTTTCTATTCTTTTATTTTCATCTTCTTTTATAAAAAAATCAAGTAATTCAACTTTTCTTTGTAAGCCTTTTTCAATTTTTTATGAGCACTCATTAAAGAAGTCAATGCATTCATAATTTCAAAATAATTATTTTCTAAAATATCTCTTGTCCAAGTGTTTATCTCATTTTCTTCTTCATCTTCACTTGAAGATATTAAAGATGTCTCATTTGCCATAAAACAAATCATCCCTTCTTCTCCTCTACTTGAGCTTAAAACATCTGAATCTTCGAAAGCACTCCTTGTAGCTTGGAAAGCTTTCTTTTTCTTCAAGTTCTTCTTCTTTTTCTTCTTCTTCTCCACTTTCATGTGCTTGTCCTTGAGTTTTGGACATTCTGGTTTAATATGACCGGTTCGACCACACTCAAAAAAAGTTGGTGGCCTATTCCTCTCCTTGTTGCTAATCTTCTTCCATTTCCTATTAAGAAAACTTTTTGCCAATTTTTTTGCTAAACCATTAACAAGAAAACTTACCTCATCATCCAGATCCATGGAAGAGGTAGAAGTGGAATTTGAACCACATTTGGTGGCAATGAAGGCCATGGGTTCTTTCTTTCATGCTTTAACTTGCTTGTAGAAGCCTCTTCCATAAGTCTCCTAGTCATCTCTATTTTGCTAGTGAGAAGTTCCCCAAGGAGTTCATCCAATGAGAGTTTGTTGACATCTTTAGCCGCTTTAATAGCCGTTACAAGGGGATCATATTCCTTTGGAAGGATTCTTAAAATTTTTCTTACTAGGTCACCATTTGAGAATGTCCTTCCAAGATTTATCAAGCCATTTATTACGTCATTAAATCTTAAAAACATACTTTTAATACTCTCATCAGGATTCATTCTAAAAAACTCATAATCATGAGTGAGGAAGTTGATCTTCGTCTCTTTCACTTGTGAGGTACCTTCATAAGTTACTTCGAGTTTTTTCTACACCTTAAATGCTGTATGCAAATTTATAATTTCTGTAAACTAGGAGAAATTCCACAATGAAGATAGTTCAAGGCCCTAGCGTTCAATTGAGCAAATGGTTTATGCTCAACATTAAGCTCACTAAAGTCCTTGACTTCATCAGTAAAAGAATTTATAGGAAGTTCCAAGGCTTAGTCATAACTTCCCATAATTCTAAATCGATAGATTGAATAAAAATCCTAAAACAATTTTTTTAATATATGTAAAATTCTCTTTTAAACAAGGGAGGTCGAATTGAAGAAAAACCTTCACACAAGGTTGCACCCATATCAACCAAAGAAGAAGCCACAAAACAAAAAATGACAAAACCACAAAGAATGTGAGAAAGCCTTCACTTAGCACAAGTGGATCTCCCATGTGATGTTACTGACGTAATGTTGTTAAAAAATAGCAAAGTAAAAAACATACCTCTTAATAATGTGATCAAGCAAGGTGCAACAATTGAAACAGCTTTCTCATGTGCCTTTTTGTACAAGACCAAGTCTTGAAGGTATTCATTCATCAACTAAATCACAATGAAAAGAAAAAATAAAATTTAAGAAAGGTGATGGTTACTACTCCTTTCATGCTGTAATAAAAAAAAATAAAGGAATCCAAATATTCTTATGTTGCTATGAAGAACAAGAATGAAAGAGCAACAACTCAGTTTAGGCTGTCTGTAAATACAAATAAATCTTGCTTCCGAGGTTTTGATCACCTAGAAGCCTTTTTTTAGTGTCGATTAGAAATTATATACCAGAATTGCAAAGTGAAAAATAGTTCATGAATTACCACTGATATGCAAATATGAAGGGAAATCATCGTGTAAAGAGACAAGGATTCATGATGTCACAGAAGTGCTTGAGTAAATATATAAGGTGCAAATTCCATAATGCATTAGTTCCAACTATCTATCTATCATGCATCTGAACCATATTACTATTCCTTTCCTTTGAATGCTTTTTTAAGATATGCAGGCAGTTAAATCACATATATTTCCATCTTTTCAAAGGTGTAATTCATGAAAAATTGTAGTATTTATTACTATATCGTCATGTGCACTAACTAGTCGTTTACATATGCTGGTACTTCTCGAAAAGTGTATTTGGCAGTATAGAAACAATTTTAATTAAATATGTTTGCATATTTAGGAATAATTGAAAGGCAATTACATCAAATGCAAGAGCATTAGTATGATAGCCTAAATTATTTAATTATAAAATACATTTGCATTTGTGTATTTAATGTTGAATGTAAACTGTACAGATCTAACACTATGAAATAAATATATTTTGATGCATCTCAAAAACAATATCATATGGCTAATAGCTAGATTTGAAACTTGGGCAAACCATTGAGAAAATTTTGAAATGAGATATCTGTTAGTACATTATTTATGATTTTTTGAAGTCTTTTAAATTTTTTATAAATTTTTAAAAAGAAAATTAAAAACAATATTTTATATAATCCTTTTTATTATTATAAAAACAATATGCTTACCCTCTCCAATGCTTTTTAGCTTTGCTTTATGCATGTGGAGGTCTGAAAAAAAAGAATGGGAGAAAAGAAAAAGGTAATAGCTTGTGCTTGGTCTGGAGGGCTGCAACAAGCAATGCTTAACCTAAGAAAGTCATAGTAGAAACTCCTTCAATCTGGGAAAAGAGTTTCATAAAAGTGCTCATATCTTGAATTGCATAAAAAGGACTATTAAAAGTAAACTTTTGACTAAGCTTTTCCTCCTTTGGAATGCTGTTAAATTTTCTATTGAGCTGCTCGAGCAATGGTTTTGAAGCAACCAAATACTGGGATGAATTTGGTAGTGTTGTTAAGAACGTCTATGTCACATACCATACAATATGCTTAATTACACAATATGACAAGCAAAAATATACCATACGATATGAGAGAGTGACCTTTACAATCGTTGGCACCTGAATTATGGGCAATGTTACGTGATATATGATAAGATCAACCCTGTTGTCATTAGTAGATAAATTATGAGCCACGGTACGACAAGGACACTATCATCGTATGTAGAAGATACTAGGCAATGTGGGCCATGGTTCCATAAAGCAAAAGAAGGATTTAAAAACATTTTGTAAATATGTTTGTGAATGCTTATTGTATAAAATATATATAGTTCAGAAAAATAATAATAAAAAAAGAAAACTTAAAATACTTTTTAAGAATTTCAAAAATCTTATGAATAAAATATAAATAATTACTAATAGCATGTAATAAAAATTATTAAAAAAAAGAAAAAATAAAAAAATGAAAAAGCAATAAAAGTGACATAAAAGAGTCATCATATGAATAAACTAAAACTATAATATAAGTTAGTTAAATTGTTAAATTTTTTTAAAATATTATTTTGGATTGTGATGTACTGTGATATGAGCATACTACATAACATATATTTATCTATACTTATGTTCTGATTTATATGACAACATACTATAATTATTTACACACACATATGGTAATTAAAAAATAAAATAAAAAATAGAAATATATGATAGAAAAATAAATTAATAAAAAAGAGAAAATGATTAACTAAATATATCTAGAATACAAAAATGATGAAATAAGAATTTGATGATTTCTCTATGACCCCATCTCACTATTATTCGATATGAGAGAACGACCTTTTGTATTGTTGGTACTTAAATTATGAGATACGAAAAAAAAAAAAATCCTCCACCTTGAATACAGGATTCTAAACAATGCTTCCAATGGTACAATGGTATATGATACGATCACCCCTATTGTTTATAGTAGCTAAATTGTGAGCCATAGCACGACAAGTACAGCACCATGTGACTACCAAATACTAGACAATGTGAGAGATGGCTCCATGATAAATAATCTGATATGGAATCCTGAGTGAGGATAGTGATCATATGAAAAAATTAAAATCGTAAAAAAATAAGTAAAAAAAATTTAAAATAAAATAAAATGAATAAAAATATGAGAACAAAAAAAAATAATATATGATATTAATATTATACAACAATTATGTGTATTATGAGCCTATAAACAATGATTCATCATTTTATATCTTTTATTGATAGCATATATTATTCTTAATTATTGCACCATCTTTATTTAACCACACATCAATATTAATTTATCCTCTTGCAATTAGTAGTTTACAAATTAAGTATATTATGCTTGTGTACTTATATTATAAACCAAGACACATGCATATACAAAGCTAAGGGTTCTTAAAATATAACTTAAGATTTTGAATTAAGTAGCATATTATTTTTTAAACATTGTGAAAGACATTAAATGTGAAGACAATTATTATACTTTGTTGACAAAAAATACATTTATATACTTTTCAACTTATCTTTCATTTGATAGCTTGAGATCACGTTTGCTACTTTCTATCCTATTATTTTATCTTAGGATATTATATTGGATATTTGATGCTTTTCGTCACCCCAGCTCAATTTGTGAATTGTGTCGTTTACATTTGTCACATGCTCTCTTTATTGTACGGTATTCTAATATTGTTGGTATATTTTAATATTAAGCTAAACGGGGAGTGACAATTAGACCATCAAAAGTGCTAATACAATAAATGTGAACTTTAGGAATGCATGGACACTAGTGGCTTACCAACAGCTCTTTTGCACCTTCACCAAATTGGATGCCAGAAGAAAGGCATACAGTGCTGTTGCTTTCAAGGGGAGCCACTTGCAAGCCAGCACCATCTGTGAAAAAACTAAGTTGGACACAAAAATTCATCACAAAAGAAACCAAGCAAGGGCAAAAGAATCGATTAAAAAAACACAAAAATACTTGACAATAGTCCAAAACAATTGACAAATAAAATTGCTTCAAAGCATAACAAGTTCAACAGAAACCCAATAAGATGAATAGAACACATGCCAATGGCATCCTCAAGCACATCTCACGTACCACATTTAACCCAACAACAATTGCCTAAAAGAACACAAGCAGTAGATTGAAATAAGTACACCACTCAGTAATGACAAAATATTTAATATCTAAATAGAGTATAAAACACCTCAGGATGAGGACTATCATGCACAAATTGATTCATTATTTACCCGAATTGCAAATTGGTTGGAAATTAAATTGAGTCCTTCCATAACTAAACATAGCTCCACTAGCAAATACAGTTAACGGAATCCAAAACCAAACCTATCATTCTTAGTATTATTATCTACTATGAATAACTCACTACATTCATATCAAAATAAAAGTCACTTTAGGAAGGGAAAAGAAATGTAATAGGCTACCATGTACTCAAGGAATTAGTAGTGGCAAGAAACTGAGATTAAAATTTCTCTTCAATCAGAACTCTTAAAAATTGGTGCAGTGCGAAAAATGCACACCCCAATCCAACATATTTGATGACATTCTACACCAGCCCTAAGACGTTATCCACTTTACAATTCAATCTCTTAGTAGCCCAAGAAGAATCAAAATGAATATGCAAAGTATGATTCTAATCTTAGAAAGCAATTAATTTGACAATTGCCTTTGTGACCATAGGCTTCAAACAAAATTTCAATAATTCTCGATAAATATTTTAAAAATAAAAAAGATCATAAAAGGAAGCGCTAGCTACGACTCAACAGAACATGACCTTGAAATTAGACCATTTTGTTAAAAAAAATACGAATTCAACTACAGGAATATTTAACGTTTTTTACATGAATGGTTGATATATTTTGCTTTATGTGGAATTAAACTCGCTTGACCATAAAATGGACCCATTTTAAAGCTTTTCATAGATTCGTTAGCATGTTTACAAACACAAAAAACTCAAACAATATTTAAAAATACTGGATAATATTGTACAATTACAAATTTTCAAAATAAGTAGTTTTTAACAATACAGATGAACTATGAATCTAATTCAATGTTCCTCATTCAATCTTCAGTTATATATATAATAATGACCCCCAACACACCCATGCAAACAATCTGGAGCCTCAAAGAGAAGTTTAAAAATAAACAAAAAATTTATAAGGCAAGAATGAAAAAGGGAAAATCTAAGAGAACAAAAAAACTGCCATCAAACTATAGATATCACCATTCAACCAAGGGGAAGTAGACATCATTAACAATATGGAGAAAACACCATTATAGAAGCAATCATGGCCAAGAAGTATAAATCTGATTATCTAATAGGTTCCTGCATAATAAAGACATAAAATAACTACATGGAGAGCGACAAAAAAGCTAACCACCTCAAATCGTTCATTGTATACATGAAGATGAGAGAAGAGCATCACAACAAAGCCCTATGGAGTTAGACAAAGTATGAATTATGGCTTGGAACAAGAATTTAAAAAAAAAAAAGTAGGACTTCAATTCAAGGTTTATTAACCAGTGCATCATTAAGATGAATTAGAGGAGGGTAGGAGTGTGCTACTTGATTTTTTGATGATTGATGTTGCTGCCTTTTCATACCACTAACAACACATTGCAATTTTGCCTTTTTCTTTTTCTTGCTCGAAGTAGTGCCCTTGTGTTGTGCCCAAACATGTACAAAGATATCACTATTAGAAAAATATTTTCGAATTCCAGTACCTAACCCAATTCTGCAGCAATGATCATACGGAACATGTGTTAATCAATGAAAGTGTTCCATAAGTCAAGTTTTTCCTTACAATACAATGACCATCTCCAGCATTTTGTAATCATATAGACTGTAGGTAAAAGAAAACAAAATAGTACAAAACCTTGAGAGACTAGCGAGACCTTTCAGTGGAAATAACACGTTTGTTTCAATTTAATAGAATAAACTTCAGTTAAAAAAAAAATGTAAACTCATGCTCAAAGTTCAGTAGAACAGAGTGAGCAACATGAAAATCTATAGATGGAATTGATGCAAAAGTGCTAAAATTGAGAAGATACATATCGAAGTTCTGATGACCAATTTCTTTGAAATATTTTTGGTAAGCTTATATCACCCAATCAAATTGTAGAGGCCATCTGTGAATATTTTTTTACTTAAGGTATAACGATGACATTTGAAAATTCTCGAATTTATGCATATCAACTTCTCCACCTCCAAGTGACTAGGTTATTCTTTACGATGAATGAGCATTGTCTCAAAAAACTACTCTTCTGAATACGCAAAGGAAAAAAATATCGGAATAATATAGCAAATCAGAAAGAAAACCGTTTCCAATATAGCATTTCATTCAAACATGTGAAAAATTGACTGAAGCACTTATACTAACTCAAGCATGTCTTAACCAAAGCACAAACTTTGAGTCAATGACTAGGCACAAAAAACTGATTGATGTTCCTCAAGTCAAATTGAACAATATTAAAGAAATTTACCTAATTTGCCTAACTACAAAGACCTGATTAGAATAACACTTTAGTTTTTAATTATTTAGGATTTTTGAAACGTTAATAAAGAGCATTTATTAGCCAAACGAAAGCATAACTTGTAGGAATGGCCGTCCTTGTATATGGAAATCGACATAAAACTTAAAAACTAAATACTCGGTTGAAACTTCTGCAACTAGAACAGAAAGGCTTTTAGTTTATTGAATCAAGAAATGCACAATAGTTTCAATATAAACTATTCAATCCAAAATCCAAGACCTTATGCAAATATTTTGAAAGCCCGATCATCATCTCAAAGTTAAAGTGCAATATATGTCAATCATTGTTTGCTGACCATTAACACCACAAGATATCATGGACTCTTACACCACCAAGATTATCATATGGAATAACTATGACATCACATCATGCTTATTGCATCTTCGTCACTCCACACAAGAAAGCAAAAAAAAATAAATTGTAGACACCAACTACATGCCTTAAAACAGCTTCCCTCCTAAGAACGATTTGTGGATTTTTGATATATTCATCATCCTCATGACTTGAGGCTTCACCATTATAATCATCATCATCAACACACTAAAAACAAAGAAAGAAACATAGAGCCGATACGATGACCATGTGTTCGACAAAAAGAAACAATAAAAAAGGCATATTGAGATAACTAATGGGACTTAACCAATTGCAGAGATAAGGAAAATATCAACCTTCAAGAACTGTGAAAGCATGCTTTGCAAGTAGCATTAGTAGTTCGATCATCAAACCATAATTTTTAAACAAGAAATCATACATCAGTTATTATAATAAACAAAATTAAGAAAAATCAGCAAAAATAAAGTATATATGACATCACGCATCTATAGCAATAAGAAAAGAATATTTTGAAGATTCTTATTTGTTGCTTCATTTCTATGTTTTTTGTTCATGTGTCGAATACTATGCACAACGTTGGAAAATGCAAGTTTTTTGAGGTTTCAAACACCAACGATCTGAAGGTCCATATATAATTCAAGAGGCACATCCAACTCAACAATCTTCCTATACAAATAAGCAAAACATAATTAAAAACTTAAACTTTCAAAACAAACAACAAAAATAAATAACTTGCCAGAGAACTTCAATTTCTGTAAAATCATTGGAACAGCAGACCTTTTGCAATACTAAATAATATTATGAAAAAAAATTCCATTTTGGTTATTTTAAGATCGTTTGGTTTAAGCCCATAAACTTTCATAGCCTTCATCTAGGCATTTGAAGTTGGTAAAATATTTCACATAAGCCATTTCTCTTAGCTTTTAGTATACATTTAAAAACTCCACTTATCCATCTCTCCTTCCTAATTCTTTCAGTTGACCTCTAGGAAACTCTATGATGTATCTTTCCATTTATCTCGGATACCTCCCAACCATCTACTTCTATGACTTGTACCTCTCTATTGTCCTCAAGGTAGCCAAACCATGGCAATGCATGTCCAAAATTGTGTTAAAGCTAATGCTTAGGACTTCCTATAAGCAATGTGATATATTGTCTAAATATACTAAAAGATTAACAAAGATGGTAAGGATTCTTGCACCATCATGGAATTAAATTATAAATTTCACTAAGTTAATTAAACATCATGATTCATAAGAAGATAAATGTTACTGTTGTTCAACAAACTAGGCACATTATTAGAAAGCCAAGGTATTACCAATTTTAGGATTCAAGCTTCAATACTCATGTAAGAATTGAAATAGAAATTGGTTAGTACAATTTTGGATAAGTCTATAAACGATTATATAACGAATGTTCGTTATGGGATTAAAGTGCTTTTTGAAGAACATAAAACGATTGTAACATTTTCTTATCATTACTTCAAAAAACAAAAAACATTTTCTTAATTCTACAATTGAATCATCTTGAACTCAAATTTATTATTACTATGATATTTCCCTCACATGCTCGAAAAAGCATTAGAAAAGAAAAAAAGAAGAAGCTAGCATTGTACATATTGAAATTATGAAAAACATGTATAACAAAACATTGATGAGTGTATAAGGAGGCTTTATATTGTTAAGGCATTAGAAAAGAATAAAAATAAATAAAAATTGCATATATTAAAAATAATTTCGCACGCCTAAGGAGAACATACTAAAAATTTCTTAATTACAATTGAATTTCATTATGGCTATGCTTTAAGTCCTTGGGTGTGTTCGTAAACTTAATTTCAAAAATGTTTTCTACCTATACACAAAATGCACCAAAAACATATTGAAAATTTTTCACAACTCCCATTTTTGCACAGAACCACAGGCCTCATAAAAATATTTAAAAGATTAAAATTGAATAACTAACGGGATAAAGATCATTGACTTGAGTTGATCAAACCGTATTTTGAAATATGGTGAATTACCAAACAAAAAAGTATTAATTATAATATTATCTTAATATTAAGAAAATACATGTCAAAGTAAGAATAAAAAAATTTAAAGCTATATAATATGAGAAAATCAACATGATGTAAAGGTCACACAGGATGAGATTTCAAGATTCAATATAACATATCCAAATAAAAAAATATGAAGCAATGAAATTAATTATACGGGAAAGTTGCCTTCCAACATTAAAGGGCAATGAAGTGTGACATCCTTGATCAACAAATCTTGTATGAATTGAAATGTTATGAAAATGATGGAAAAATTACAAAAAATAAAGTATCTAAAAGTAAAAAAATTACTATTTCATTGGGATAAGGCTCTTCCAAACAAGTTCAAAAATATTTTGTTGTCTCAATCTGGTTTCCATTAGAACAATTATGAATTATAAATTTAAATAATCATAGATAATAATAAAATATTTAATAAAAATAAACAATATATTAAGTTTGAAAGTGGATAAATTGAAGAAACGTAATATGGCGAAGTTTTTTTCCAAGATACTATGGAGATGTAGTGTAACAACCTCAATCATCAAATAAACTATGAAAAAAAGGCTTCATAAATGACTTAAAATCTAATAAAATAAAATATTTCAAATATAAAAATGGACGTTTAAATAGGTAGATCTGTTCAAAAGATTCCAATGACATTTGATTTCTTTGATAAGGCATCATTTTAAATTCATATGAGTTGTCAAAAGAACTATTCATAAGCAATTATAAACTATCATTTTTAATTTTAAGAAAATGTATATTAAGGCTAAAATTAGCAGAGTTGAAGAAATATGATATAACAAAATCGAGGTAATATAAAGTTTACGCAAGAGGAGATTTAGAGTGAGATAGTAATATAACCAAAGGAAGCATAATATTTGATGAAAATACATAAATTTTATTAAAATTACAAAGGAGAATAACTATAGCCTACTCAAACATTAAATCAAATACAAATTCAAATATATCAAAAGTGATGCAAGAACTTGAGAAAGTAAAATATTTAAAAAATATAAAAAAATGATTATTTGATGGGAAAAGGGTTGTTGAGATGAGTCTAATGACAATTGTGTCATATCTATAAGACCACATTTGTAATAGCTATGGTTTACCAAGTTAAATAAAGAAAAATAATCATAAGGTTTTTTAATATTATGGAAATATATTTTTAAATCGAAATAATATTAATTGAAGTAATGTGATATAATCAAATAAAAATAATGTATAAGTCACATGAGCAAAGAATAAGAGTTTTATTATGACATTGTATAATCTACAAAAAGTTTTACAACAGAGGAGGTAAATTTTATGAGAAATATGCATTCCATGGCACTAAGGAGATTTAGTGTAACACCCTTAATTGCCAAATATGTAATGAACTGAAATGTAATTGGAGTAATGCCCAAATCATAGAAAATAAAAAATTTTAAGATATAAAAGTATTTTTTAATTGGCTAGAGATCATTTAGATGAGTCCAAAGGCAATTGTTTTGCACATTCATCTTTATTAGGAAGTATTATGGATTACAAAAGTAAAATAACAAAAATAATAATATATTATTTTTTAAAGTTTCTTTCGAAATTTTGTTAAAAGGATGAAATGATGTTTATTTAATCCATATAATATAACCAAATAAAAGCAATGTCTAGATTACATAAGATGAGACTTAGCGTTAGATATTAATATAACCAAACAAAAGGTAAACATTTGAAGAAAAGATGTAAATTTTACAGGGACATTGCATTTTAATTTGTTAAGGAGTTGGAGTGTAACCTCCGCTTTTGTCACATTATGTATGAATTGAAATTTCAAATAAAGCTTCCTAAAATGCTAAAAAATTAAAAATTTTAGATATATGCATTTAATTGGATAAGCATAAACAAACATTAATAATCTTAAGTTATCATTTTTAATATTAAGAAAACATATTTTAAAACTAAATTAGGATATACAGAACTAGTATTATATAACAAAGTGAATACTTAAAAGTCTTACATGCATAAACCTAAGGAAAAAATATTTAAAAAAAATCAAAGTGAATATTTAATTAATAAACAATCATGATAAGCCCAACAATATTTATTAAATCTCCATTATGTGACGTCTAGAATTAATATGAATTAAAAAATTAAATAAGAAAAAATAATTGGTAAATAATTATTTTAATTTTTAGGTATATATATTAATTCTTAAGTAGGATAATTTGAAATAACAATATAATGTTAATAAAAATATTAAGGTAAAGGTTACAATAGAAGGGATTTAGAGTTACATAAAAATATAAGCAACTAAAAGCTTAAGAATTGAAAAAATGACATAAATTATATAGAAAGGTTACATTTGGAGATACGAAGGAGAATATTAGTAACGGTCTTGATCGTCAAATTAGAGTTGAATCAAAATGACTTAAAATATTCCAAAACACACAACAATTATTTTAAAATTTAAAAAATCAATATTTAATTCTATATAGTTTATTATTCATATATAACAAGATTAGGTTTGTCTCGATTTGACCTCATTAAGAAATATTAAAAATTATAAAGGTAAATAACAAAAAAATAAAGAATATTTTTTAAATATTTAGTAAATATATAGTAAATCTAAAATTAAATAAAACTGATCTATGTGATATAATAAAATTCAAGTAAGGAAATCATCAAAAGAGAGGAGAACTATACTTTATTAATAATATAACAAAATTAAAAATAATAATTTGGACAAACTAGCTAAAATTTATAAGAGGATTATATTCAATACACTGATAAAACCAAGTGTAATTTCCTTGGTCTACAAATTAGGTATAAAATGATAAGTGTCATAAGCCATGCAAAAGCTTTTGTCAAATAAAATTTTAAAAAAATTTAAAATAAGTATTTACTATGATTAAGATTGTTAAGGCAAGTCTAGTGAAATTTATTTCATCTTGATTAAACATTATTTAGAATTATTATGAATTACCTAAGTAAATAAGAATAAATAAAAATAAATTTTTCTTTGAACATTAAATCATTATATATTAAAGTTGAAATAAGATAAATTCAATGAATGTAATATAACTAAATAAAATCATTATAAAGGGCACAAGATTGTATAATTAGAGTTTCAAGACAATGTGCTCTAATCAAAGGAAATAGTTTGAAGAAATCAGACAAATTGTATACACAAGTTTCACTCCAAGATACTAAAGTTTGAGTGTGACATTTCTTGTATGAAAAATCAGGTGTGAACCAAGATATGTTTTCAAGCTTGCAAAAACTCTATAAAAATAAAACATTTAAAAATTTTTATAATGAATAGATAACTGGATAGATCTTCTATAGAAGATTTCATTGATATTTGTTTTGACTCAGTATTGCCTCATTTAGAATTACTACAAATTTCCAATGTAAATATTAAGAAATAATAATAAATTATTCTCTTAAAATTAAGTAAATAAATATTAAGAATAAAATGACGTGAAATGAAGCAATGTAATATAATAAAATAATAATGATGTGAATATCACATGATAAGAGATTTTGATTAACATGTTAATCCATCCAAACGGTGATGAAAAATCATTAGCAATAAGATTGGTTGTATGAGAAGGTTGTTTTAGAACATTCTAATGTGATCAAACATAAAACACTTTGTTATCAAACAATGTAAGAATGAAAACTCCTCATAGAGCATGCTAAATCTTAAAAAGCATTTGAAACTAGGAACGTAAATGTTTAATTTGATAGATCTTATTGAGACAAATCAAACAACATTTGAAACATCCTTGCTCATCAAATTAAATATGAATCAAAATGTATCGTTAAGCATGACAAAAACCTTGATCAACAAATCAATGATTATTCAAATGTCTCATAAAACATACAAAAGACAAAGAAAATTAAACATTTAAAAGTATTCAAATAAATATTTAATTGGATAAGGCTCATCAAGACGACTTAGATGAAATTTCCTTCTTCTCGAATGGCCCTCATTTGGAATTACTATTAATAACAAAAAATTAGCATAACTAATGGAAAATTATTATTTTAACATTAATTAAATGTATATTGAACTTAAAATGAGATAAACTAAAAAAGTTTGATATAACCAAATCAAAATGTTGTGATGAGCACATGATAAAAATTTAATTTGATGGAACTCTTCAAGAAAGTTCAACAATATTTGTTGTCTCGATCAAATTAGCTTTGGAATATTATGAATTATACTAAGTTAATTTGCTAAAAATAATAGAAAATAATTTTTAAGTATCGAGTTAATTTATATTAAACTTGAAATGTTATAAATTTGAGCAATGTAACATAGCCAAATAAAAATTGTAAAGGCCATTTCCGAGGATATTTGGAGTTATACAATAATATTTGACAACTAGAGAAAAATATTTGAGAAAATGAGAAAACGTTTATGAGATGGTTGCTTTCGAAGAAACTAAAGATATAGATTGTAACATTCATGATCATTAATATAGGTAAGAATTAAAATATCTCATAAAAATGGCAAAATCTTAGAAAACATAATTTTTAAAAAATATAAAAATATATTTTATTAGATAGTGCTTGTTAAGGTAAGTGTGATGACATTTGTTTTTCTTGATCGAACCTATTTTTAAAATATGATGAATTAAAAAATTAAATAAGCATCAATAATACCTACTTATTATTTTAATATTAAGTAAATATATGGCAAAGATCAAGTGGATTGAATAAAAGGAACGTTATGTATTGAATTTTATGTAAGAAAATTAAACAAATGATAAATTGTTTAGGAAAGTTGCATTCCATGATACTAAGGAGATCAAGTGTGGCTTCCTCAAAAAAGATCATGTATGAATCAAATGTCTTGTAAAGTATACCAAACCATGATAGAAATTAAAAATACCAAAAAGAATGTTTTATATAATGTAGCTTTTTGAGATAAGTCCAATTTTATTTTTTAAAACTACATTAGACCTCCCTAGAATTACTCCGAATTTGAAAAGTAAAAACTAAATATGACAACATATTATTATTTTAATATTGAATAAAAATTTATTAAGGCTAAAATGTGATAAATTAATGAAATATAATATAACCAAATAAAAAAGTACATTTTAAGAATTTAGATTAATGCTGCCTATATTTCAGAATAATTTAAAGATAAAATATAACATTCCTGATCATCAAACCTAGTACAAATAAAAATGCCTCTTAAGGGATGCCAAATGCTTAGAAAATTTTTTGAAGAACTTGAAAATGAATATAAGATTTGATGGAGCTTCTCAAGACATGTCCGATAAGTTTGTCTAGTCTCGATCAAGCCTACCTTGGAATAGCTATAAATTATAAAAATCAACAAGTATAAACAATAATAAATTAATATTTAATTTATATAAAATTTATAGTAGATTTGGAATATGATAAATTTAAGAAACTTAATATAAAAAATTAAAAAAAAAGGATGAGGTTACACAAGATGGGAAATAATGTTTCTTAGTCTTATTGCCAAATGAAACAAAGAAATTAAAAAAATGAGATAAAGTGCATGAGAAAATGGCATTTCAAGTTACCAACGATTTTCAGTGTAACATTCTTTATCATATAATATTTGCAAATAAAAAATTCATAAAACTTTATAAAACAAAAAAAATTAAATATATAAATATAGATAATACTTTGAATAAAGCTTGTTAAGCATAGTCCAATGACATTTGTTTCATCTCAGCAAGACCTTTCTTGGAATTATTATGAATTATCAGAATAATACCCATATTAATATTATGTAAATATATATTAAAGTTGAAATGTTTTAAATTAATGCAATTTAATATAGTAAAATTAAATTAATGTAAAGGTTGGATGAGAGGGGCTTTAGAATTGGATATTAACATTACTAAATAAAAGAAAAAACTTCGTGAAATAAGACAAATTTTTTGAAAAAAGTTTCTCTTAGGCACTATGGATATCAAGTATAACATTTTTAATGTTAGGTCAGTTGTGAATATAAATGTCTAGTAAAACATGTCAAACATTTAGTACAAATTTTAAAAAAAATAAAAAGAAATTTTAATAGATAAATCTTCTTAAGATGAGATGAATTACATTTTACATCATGATGGAATTACATTTATAATTATTGTGAATTACCAAAATAAATAAGAATAGATAGTGATAAATTGTTATTTTTATAACAGGAAAATTTATATTAAGGAAAAAGAAAGATAAATTCAAAAAATATTATACTATAAGTAAAGCATCATGAAGATCATGAAAAAAATTTTAGAGTTATATAAAATTATAATCAAACTATAGCAAAATATTTGAACAAATGAAATAACTTTGTTGAAAAAGTTGAATTCCAAGATACTAATAAGTTGGAATATAACATTGTTGATCATCAATACAAGTACAAGGAAATATTTTTCATAGAGCATGCCAAAATTTTGTAAACTAAAAATTAAAAAAATTCTAAGGTGAATTTTGAAATAGATAAGGCTTATCAAGACAAGTTTAACAACATTTATTTCATCTCAATTGAACCCTATTTTTAATTACAATGAGTTAAAAATATAAATATGCAAAAATAATACTAAATTATTATTTAAATTTAAATTAAATATATAATAAATCTAGAATACTATAAATTGAAGTAATATCACATAACCAAATCAATGTAAAAATTTTGAAGTTATAAGACAAACTTTTTAGGATTGTTGAATTTCAAGATACTTAGGAGATCAAGTGTCACCCTTTGTCATCAAACAAGGCATGAATTAAATGTCTAGTAAGGCATGCAAAAGTATTGATAAAAATGAAAAACAAAGGTATTAATATTTAATATATAAAACTTATTTAGGTGAGTTAAATTATGTTTGTTTTGTCATGATCAAATAATAGTTAGAATTACTATGAACTATAAAAATAAATAAGAAAAATAATTAATAATTTATTAATTTAATATTTGGTATATCTATAATAAAACAAAAAAGAATAAATTGAAGAAACATAATCAAATTAGATAAAAATAGAAATTCTAAAAAAGTTTGATGAATTATTAAGAAAATTTCCATTCCAATTTAGTGACGAGATCAAGTATAATATCTTTGATAATTAAATTAAATGTGAATAAATTTTGTTGTAAGAACTTAAGATATTTAAAAAAGTTAAAAATATAGGAAGAAATATATAATAAGATAGAATAGATGGAGATGAGTCCAAAAAAATGTGCTTTTTTATAATTGATCCTCATTTGCGAATAGTATGAATTACAAAAATTAATTAACATGAGTATTAAAAAATTATAATTTTTAATATTATGAAATACTTTTTAAATCTAAAATGAGATAAATTAATACAATGTAACATAACAAATCAAATTGATGAAGATATTGTATGAGTTTTTGTGTTACATATTAACAGAACCAAAAAAAAAAGTAAAAAATTTGAAAAAAAAAGATAAATTGCACTGGAAACTTGTATTCCATAATTGTAACATCTTTGATTACAAAATGAGGTAAGAATCAAAATACCTACTTAAGAATTCCAAAACACTAAAAAATAAAATATATAAAAATATAACAATGAATATTTATTTTAACAAAATTCAATGAGATAGGCCTCTTACTTCTCTATCATTTCTCATATGTAATTATTAAGAATTAAAAATAAAAATATGAAATAGTAATAATAAATTATTTTTAAATGTTAAGTAAAAATTTTGAAGGAAAAAGAGAGGTTGCTTACAAAAAATATAAATTATTACAAATTATTATTTAGAAATTATAAAAATATGTATTAAACCAAAAAGGAGATGAATTGAAATAGTGTAATGCAACCAAATCAAATACATGTAAAATACACCTGAGAAGAGAATAAGAGTTGCTAAATAATATAAGAAGATTTAAGAAAAAAATTTAACAAAATAAGATAAATTGAATGGGAATGTTACATTCTAAGATACTAAGAAGATCAAGTGTAATATCCTTGTATTTCATAATACATGCCAATAGGAAGGAGTGTTAAATTATTAAAAAAATAAATATTTAATAAAGAAGAGCTCATCACTAATATTTCTATTACATTTACTTTGTCTTTATGGGATGTCATTTGAAATTATTTTAAATTAAAAAAAGGAATAATCATCAATAATAATGGGTTATTATTTTAAAATAAAGAAAATTTAAGTTGATGTTGAAATCTAAAAACTTTAACTAATCTAACATAACCAAGTGAGAGTTGTGTAAAGGTCACTTCAGATAAAATTTAGAGTTTCAAAGTAATATAGCCAATTCAAAGAAAAAATTTTAATAAATGAGATAAATTGTATGGAGAAAATTGCATTCAAAGATATGAACGAGATTAGCTATAACATTCTCGATCATCATATAAGGTATAAAGTTATATATCTCATGAAACATGCCAAAATCCTAGAAAATTAAGTTTTTAAAAGTCATAAAAATGTATATTTTATTAGGAAGTGTTTCTTTAGATTAGTCTAATGATATTTTTTTCTCCTCAGTTGTTCCACATCTAGAATTACCATTAATTTGTAAAATAAATAAACATAAATAAGAATCAATTATTTTTTTGATGTTATTGAACATAACGTATTCAAATGAAAGTGATGTAAATAGTAAACTTGATGAGAATAAGAGTTTTTTCAGTAATATAACCAAATATAAGCAAAATATTTGAAGAAATGAGGTAAAAGTTTTTATGAGAGTTACATTGCAAGAAAATTCGTAGATTGAGTGTAACATTTTTAATCATCCAATCTGAGGAAAATTAAATATTTCAAAAGGCATGCAACTTAAGAATAAAACATTTTAAAATATAAAAATAAATATTTTATTACATAGAACTCATTCAGACTATTCGAGTGACATTTGTTTCATTTTGATTATACATCGATTTGAATTACAAAGAAATTAAAAAATTTTGAAGTCGTAAATAGTAATTAATTTTTATTCTAATGTAAATTAAATATACATTAATATTAAAATGAGATAAATTAAGCCAAGTAACATAAGAAGATATATGTAATGTAAAGAACTGATTCAAGGGTCACGAGACATTTTATTTAGATTTACATAATAATATAACCAAATCAAAGAAAACATTTGAAATTAAAGAAATAAAAGTATAAATAAAAGTATCTCATACAGTATGCCAAAATCCTAAAGATAAAATATTTTAAAAATATAAAAATAAATTTTTAATTAGATATAAGTCATTAAGACAAGTATCTTGATGTTTCTTTCATCACAACTAAACCTAATTTGGTATACTTTGAATTAACAAAGTAATTTGCATAAATAAAAAAATTTATTATTTTAATATTAAGTAGATAAATGTTAAAGCTGAAATGAAATGGATTAATACGACCAAATCAAATCAAAGTGAAGGTGAATTGATAAGAGAATAAGACATTCTTGGTGATATAAATAAATATATGTGAAAAAGTTTAAAAATTAGAAAATATAAATGAAAATTATATTCGAAGATACTATGGAGATCGAACACAACACCCCAGATAATCCGATTATGTATAAAATAGAATACCATACATAGCATGCCAAAATACTTAAAAATAAAAATATTTAAACACATATAGAATTAATATTTAATTGAAAAGAGGTTGTGGAGATAAGTGTAATAATGTTTATTTTACCTCGACTGAACCTTGCTCAAAATTACTATGAATTAAGAAAAAAAATAAACATAAAATAAATTAATTATTACTTCAATATTAACTGTATAAATACTATAGCTAAAATGACATAAATTAAAGTAATGCAATATAATCATATGAAAGCGATGCAAAAGTTACATGAGAGGAAAATTAGATGATATAGTAACTTTGCTAATTCCAAGCTAAAACATTGAGTAATGAGATAAATTACATGAGAATGGTGCATTCCAAAAAACTAAAAAGATTGAGTTTAACATCCTCTATCACCAAATCAGGTATGAATCAAAATGTTTCATAAACCATGTGGAAACAAAAAAAAAATTAAATTTTTTAAAAATAAAAAATTTTAATTGGATATATCCACCAAGGTGATTAGAACTATATTTGTTTCATCTTTAATATACATTATTTTTAATTACTTAAAAAGTAACAAACTAAATAGCATAAAAAATAAAATGCAATTATGTTAATACTATGTAAGATATTATACAAACAAAAATCTTTTTTAAGTGAAAATTGCAATACAAGCAAATCAAATCAATATAAATGTTGCAAGAAATATAATTTAGAGTTACATAGAAATATAAAATAATAAAAAATTGAGAAAATCGGGTAATTTTTATAGTAATGACGTCCATCATAAAATCATGTTGAAATTAAACTATCTCATAAAGTGTGACAAAACACTTAAATGAAATACTTAAATATATTAAAATTAATATTAAATTGAACAAAGCTTAACAAAATGAATCCCTTGACTTCTATATAATATTAATCATAACTTGTTTCAAATTACTATGAATTATCAAATAAAATATCTTGAAATAATAAGAAATAAATATTTTAATATAAAATATATGCTAACTCTAAAATGGGATCAATGTTATATAGCGAAATCAAAGAGATCTGATTGTCACTAGGTAGGAGAATTGGAGTTTTAGAATGATGACAAAAATTAATCATAAAATATTGTAAAATCTTAGAAAATAAATATTTCAAAATATAAAAAATGAATAATTAATTAGAGAGAGCTCATGTAGGTTATTCTATTAATGTTTGTTTGGACATGATTGGACATTGTTTTGAATAACTATGAGTAACAAATTTAAATAAGCATCAATAACAATAAAATATTATTTTATTATAAAATAATTATCTGTCAAAGCTAAAATGTGAAAATTTAATGCAATCTAATAGAAAAAAATTAATGCAATCTAAATGTCACATGAGGGAAGAACTATAGTTTCCAAGAAATATAACATGATGAAAGATGAAAATTTCAAGTGAGAAAAATTTTTTATGAAATTTTCCTTCCAAGATAATATACAGATATATTATGATATCCTTGATTATTAAATCATATATGAATCAAAATTTCTCAGAATGCAATCAAAAAAATAAAAATAAAAAACATCTTAAAATGTATAAAAATTAATACTTAATTAGGTAGAGGTCATCGAGACAAGTCCTACAATATTTAATCCTCAAACAGGGTAAATTGAAGCAATGTAATATTGCAAAAATAAATATAATGTCACTTGTTACAACATTTAGAGTTACAAAATGTTGAAAAGATCAGAGCAAATAATTTCAATAAATCAGATAAAATACACTAGAAACTTTATTTCAAGATATAAAAAAGATCAAGTGTAACATTCTTGAATGTCAAATCTGGATACAAGTTGAATGTCTCATAAAGTTTGTCAAAACCTAAAAAAATACTTAAACAAATAAAAATGTATGTTTAACTATATTTAGTTCATTAATTTTTTCTTTGAAATTTTATTCACTATGATAGAATCTTGTTTTATAATCTCTATGAATTATCTAAATAACTAAAAATATATATTAATAAATTATTATTTTAAACTTATGTATATGTATATTAAAATTGAAATTAAAGAAATTCAAATGATGTAACATAACGAAATAAAAATGATGGTAGGGTCCACAAGAAGATTTTTAAAATTTCTAAATAATATATCCAACTTAAAGTGAATTAGTAAATAAGATAAATTCTATAACAATATATCTTAAAATAGAAAAATGTCTCAAAAAGCATGAAAAAAATTTATAAAAAAATAATATTATTTAAAATATAAAAATGAATATTAAATTTATTAGAGGTGTTTGAGATAAGTTTAAGATGTTTCCTTCATCTTAATTAGGCCTTTTTTGGAATTATTATAATTATTGAAGTAAACAAACTTAAAAATAATAACTTATTATTTTAATATCAAGAAAATATATATCAAATCTAGTGTGAGATAAATTGCTGTAAGGTAATATAACCAAATCAAAGTAACACAAAAGTCACATGAGAGAAGATTAATAGTTACATACTAATACAACCAAATCAAAATATTAATAAGATTTAGTATAGTGGCCTTGATCATCATATTAGATATCAAATTAATGTCTCAAAAAGTGTGCTAAAACCCTAAAAAATAAATTGTTTTAAAATATATAATTCTTTGATTTTTTGGATAAAAAACTTTTAAATAGAAACTTTTAATGAAATTTGATATATTATTTGTAAAATATGCACTTCAAGATACTAAGGAGATTGAACATAATATTCTTAATTATCATAATAGTTATAAATGAATTGTTTTGAAATGGCACCAAAACCCTAAAAATATAATATTTAAAATGTAAAATAAATATTTAATTGGATTCAGCATATCAAGGTATTTCTACTAATATTTGTTTCATCTTAATGTGACCTCGCTTATAGTTACTGTGAATTCTCATGATAAAAAACATAAAAAAAAGTAAATTATTATTTTAATATTAAGTAAATATATAACAAGTCTAAAGTGAGACAAATTATGGCAATGAAGTGTAAGAAACTAAAAGTAATTGATGTACCACATAGAGGGGAAATAGAATTTCATTGTAATGACTTACTCAAAGCCAAAGTTTGGAAAAAAAAATAGAAATGATGCATGAATATTGAACTACAAGATAATATCAAGATTGATTAGAACAACATTGTCCATCAAAAAGAGTATAAATAAAAATTTATGGTAAAGAATGCAAAAAAAAATTAAATATTTAACAAATTGAAAAAAGAATATTTAATTAGAAAATGCTTTGTGAAGATTGGTTTAGTAAAGTTTTTTCATCACAATCAAACTTTGTTTATATTTACTCAAAATTACCAATTTAAATAAATAATAGAAATAATGATTTTTTTAATATTAAGTAAATATACATCAAAGTTAAATTGAGAAATATTGAAGTAATATAATATTTCTTGGTTTAAATGATGTAAACATCACATGAGAGGGAATAATAGTTTCATAGTTATAAAACTTTATCAAACCATAAATTTGAAATGAGACAAGTTGAATATGAAATTTGTATTGTAATTGAATAGGTATTTTGTGCATTATAATCATGATCATGAAGTCATTCATCAATTGAAATGCCGCATAAAACATACAAAGATATTATAAAATAAAAAACTTAAAATTATAAAATTAAATATTTAATTTTAAAGTATATCAATTTCACACCAACATTATTTTCTTCATCTCCATTAGGCCTTGTCTAGAATTCCTAACAATTATAAGACTAAATATTTATAAATAAGACAAAAATAATATTTTAATAATATGAATATGTATTTATATATAGAACATTAAATGAGATAAATTAAAAAATATGTATTATAACAAAATAAAAATAAAACATTTGAAGGCATCACATAAATAATGATAAATTTCAATTCCATGATAACGGTGAGATCGAGTGTAACATCCTTGATTGTGAAATATTGTGCAAACTAAAATTTCTCAAAAAATGTTTGAAAACTTTACAAAATATAATAATTAAAAAATAGATGAACATTAATATTTAAAGAAATTTGGATCATAAAGCATAACATCTTTAGTCAACAAATTTGGTGTTAATTGAAATTTATCATAAAGCATTCCAAAAGAATGAAAAATTAAAACATGAAAATAATAAAATTAATGTTTAATTTTGCAGAGCTTCTTAAGAAGAGAAAAATGGGTTTTCTTTTGACTTCATCAAAACTTGTTTGGAGATGCAAATAATTACCTAATTAATCAAACAAAAAAAATAAGAAATTATTATCTTAACATTAACTGAATTTATATTAAATCAAAAGTGGGATAAATTGAATAATATAATATAATCAAACCAAAACGAATTAAAGGTCACCCAAGAGGAGTAGACTTTCAAAGTAATATACAAAAATAAAACCCAAAAAAAGTAATAGACCAAAAGATTGGTTTAGTAATGTTTTTTCATCTTAATCAAACTTTGTTTGTTGTTACTCCAAATTACAAATTTAAATAAATAATAAAAATATTATTTTTTTAAAATTAAGTAAATATATATAAAAGTTAACCTGAGAAATATTGAAGTAATATATATTTCTTGGCTTAAATTATGTAAAGATCACATGAGAGGAAATAATAGTTTCATAGTAATAAAACTTTATCAAAGACAAAATTTGAAATGAGACAAGTTGAATATGAAATTTGTATTCTAATTGAATAGGTATTTTATGCATTATAATCTTGATCATGAAGTCATTCATCAATTGAAATGCCTCATAAAACTTACAAAGATATTATAAAATAAAATTTTTAAAATTATAAAATTAAATATTTAATTTTAAAGTATAGCAATTTCACACCAACATCGTTTTCTTCATCTCCATTAGGACTTGCCCAGAATTCCTAACAATTACAGGACTAAATTTTTATAAATAATACAAAAAAATATTTTAATAATACAAATATGTATTTATATATATATAATTAAATGACATAAATTAAAAAATATGTAATATAACAAAATAAAATTGAAACATTTGAAGGCATCACATAAATCATGACAAAATTGAATTCCAAGACAATGGTTAGATCGAGTGTAATATCCTTGATCGTCAAATACTGTGCAAACTAAAATTTCTCAAAAAATGTTTGAAAACTTTAGAAAATTTAATAATTAAAAAAAATAGATGAACATGAATATTTAAAGAAATTTTGATCATAAAGCATAACATCTTTAGTCAACAAATTTGGTGTTAATTGAAATTTATCATAAAGCATTCCAAAAGCATAAAAAATTAAAACATTAAAATAATAAAATTAATGTTTAATTTTGCAGAGCTTCTCAAGAAGAGAAAAATGGCTTTTTCTTTTGACTTCATCAAAACTTGTTTGGAGATGCAACTAATTACCTAATTAATCAAACCAAAATAATAAGAAATTATTATCTTAACATTAACTAAATTTATATTAAAACAAAAGTGGGAAAATTTGAATAATATAATATAACCAAACTAAAATGAATTAAAGGTCACCCCAGGGGAGTAGACTTTCAAAGTAATAGACCAAAATAAAACCAAAACATTTGAAAAACTATGACAAATCATACAAGTTATTAAGAAGATCTAGTGTAATATCCAAGGTCATAAAGTACATACAAATCGAAACATCTCATAAATTATGCAAAAATAATAAAAAAGTTAACTATAAAAAATGTGTAAATAATAATAAGTTCTTTTTTAGTTTTCAATAAGCTAAAATGTGATAAATTGTAGCAATAATGTAATTTAACTATTTCAGGACAATGTAAATGTCACATTATAAGATATTTCATGCTATATAGTATCTTAACCAAATTGAATTGAGTTGAGTGTAGCATAATCAATTATTAAATTAGGTACAAATCAAAATTTCTCGTAAAGCCTTCTAAAAACATAGAAAAGAAAATTATAAAAATAATAAAAAAAATTATTGTGATATAGCTCATTAAGAGGAATCAAACAATGTTTCTTTCATGCCCAATAAAAACTTTTCAGAATTACCATGAATTATCAATTTAATTAAACATAAAATGCAATTTATTACTTTCATATTAAGTAAATATATGTTAGAGCTAAAATTAGATAAATTGTGGTAATGAAATATAACAAAATCTATGTAATGGAAAGGTCACATGCACCAATAATTAAAGTTTCATAGTAATAAAAAAAATAAAAAAAACTATGAAGAAATTAGATAAATTATATCAAAAAGTGCTATTCAAAATTTCTAAAAAGATAAAGTATAAAATCATCAATTGTAAAATTTAGCATGAGTCAAAATAACCTGTAAATTGTATAAAAATCTATGAAAAAAATATTTAAAAAATTTAAAAGGCATTATCTAGTTTGATAAAGTAATGTGAGTCCATTGATATTTGCTTTATTTGGATGACACGTTACTTGGAAATACTATAAATTTCTTATACGAATCATCTTAAAAAATTAAAATTTATTTTTATAAAAATAAATTTACTTTAATATTGAAAAGAAATATATTAAAATAATATAATAAAACAAAATCAAAGAATTGTAAAGGTTAGTTGAGAACTTAATATAATAAAATAGAAGTGAAATTGTTAATGAAATAAGATAAATTGTATTATAATGTTGTACTCAAAGATACTCCATAAATTGAGGTTAACTTACTGAATCATCAAATGATTTACGATTGTACAAATCTTACAAAGTTTACCAAAATAAAAAATATTTAAAAAAATAGAAGTGAATATTTAATTCGATAGAACTGTTTAAGAAAAGTCTATTGACAAATGTTTTATCTCCATTAGATTATTTACATTTGTAATTTAATTTTAGGTATTTTAATTTTTCTTTAATTAGATTGTTAAGCTTGATTAAAATAATTATTATAAAGCATATAAACCTAATTAAAAATAATTTTAGAATAATATTTGAGATTTTGATATTTTTTATCCATCATCTTTAATTATCTTAGCCATCATTTGATGTTAATAACATCTTTGATATCCTCAATAATATGTTTCAAAAATAACTCATAACATATTCGATAAAGGCAAATTATCCCTAAACTAGTTGCTACCGTAAATGGGTTACTATTATAAAACACTACAGTTGAAGGGAACCAACTATAAATCAGTCCAATAAGACTTTGCTCGAGTCACCTCATTGAATCCCAAATAAGATATCTCTTTTTGGATCGGGTCATCAATCTTGCATCCATACATCATGAGAAATGCAACACTAAAATTTATAGGTGATGCTCTTAAGCAAACGAAGGGGCAGCCTTTCCTAAGTAGCTTAATTATTACTATAACACAAAGCTATAATAACATAATATCCTAAGTTTTTCCATTACGGTGCTACAACTCTGCAAAATTCATATGATCAATCTATAAATTGTGGGAGTAATCACTACCATCAAATCATAAATTTTCAAGATTAAATGATTATGATCTCCTCTATCTTATTATAACTCCTATTTATATCCTTTGTCTGGCTGTGTCTTTTCACTACCATTGGTCCTTGTTTATTCAATGCATAAGATCTAAACCTAGACATCTAATCATGAATCAGGTTTAACAACCAAGATCAATTTGATATTTCTAAAAAGTTCTAGTGTATTGTCATTCGTCTGATCAGATTGTTTTCACAATCAAATAATCCTAATGCATCTTGATAGAATGGCTCTTACGCATAGCTATTTTAGCCTTAATTAAAAAAATGTAAAAATAACAGAGCAGTAAAGGCTTCTTTTACCTATTTGATAGCCGCTTTTTGTCATTACCAATTATTTATAAAGAGGAGAATTTTTGTACAAAATTAAAAGATGCACTTTTAATTTATCAAAAGAAAATCTTCAAGTCAAAATAGTGATGCTGCAAGCAATATATTCCTATTGTTGCTTCCATATGCTGCAACATCTATTGGTCATTAAACTCCTAAATTTTTGTTCTTTCTTAAATCAACGATGTTATTAACTTTCTCAATCTTTATTTCATTTAATTAAGGAATGTTTGCCTTTTAAAAGATTTCATTAAGCATAAGGTTTTGGTTGTATTGATTTTTATTTTATGTACCAAAATTGTTTTCTTTTATTACCATTCTATTTCATTATATGGTCATCATAGCCTATCTCATTTATTCTATTTTAAAGTTTTAGTAGTGCTCCTATTTATTTCTTTTTTGTTAGGGTTTAGTGTACCACTTTTTGATCGAAGGCTTCTATTGATATTTTGTTTTTCTTGGCTTTTCTTAGGAATGGATGTGGGCCTCCTTTAATTGCCAAATAACCTAAAAATTTATTATATGCATTTTTAATTATTTTTTTATCTTTTTACTACACATCTTTTATGAAAATTAAAGTGTTTTAAAATAAAATAAATTTTTAAAATATTACTTTCACATAATTATTAAATTTTAATAAAATTACTTTAAATATTTTCTAGAAAAAATTATAAGAAATTAAAATTTTTATTATTAGTAATTAACCACCTTTTGCTAAACCATACTGTATTTGGTGTTAGACCCAAACTCCATTTCTTTTGGGAAGAAATTCTTTGGGTCATCAATGGCTCAAATTAGTTCTTTTGTAAATTTTCATGATGGTGTTTCTTCATATAGCCAACTACTCTTTGTGGTGATTATCATCTCTATTATAAGATTAGGTTGATTATTCATTTAAAATCTGTTGATTGAGAAATTTGAGAAGTAATGTAAGATCCATTTGATTTTTCAACTAAGAAAAACATAAATGGTTATTTTTATTTAAAACATTTTGTGAAATGATTGAAAGAAAAAAAATAAAGCATAATTAAATGACAAGGTCATAAATATTTTTCATTGTTCGTTTAATGTTATTTAATTTAATAAATTTTTTAAGTTAGAAACACCTTTTGAAATTTTTCATAAATTAGAGGTAATATGAAGAAACCTCCTTAGTTGTAGAAAAAAAATAAACATGATGATGCATTATTATGAAACATTTAGGATGCTTTTAAAGGAATAAATTAAAGGCATGTTGACAAGATTTACTAATGTTACAAATGTAATTGCTAGTTTAGGAAAAAAATTTCTATGAATTAAAAGATGAAGAAAATTCTTAGAATGATAATGAATTAGTGGAGAAGAACAAGATAAAGAAGTGGGAACAAATAATAGTAATGGGAATGGAGGAAGGCATTTGAGAGGAGGCATCCACTAATGATGATGATCTTATTGCTTAATTTCAAAGGATTATCTAATTTTGCTAATGTTGCAAGAAAGTTTCAAAATAAAAAGTCTAAGAAGAAGAATGAACTAAAATTTGCATGGAATGATTCATAAGAATTCACTACTAGTGAAGAGGAAGACAACATTCAAGAACTATTATGCATGATAGTTAGAGAAGAAGAGGATGAAGAAGGTAGTGCATCCTCAAATGAGGAAGAGATAAATTATTCCAAAAGAAATCATCTAAACAATTACTTTATGCTTTTAAAAGGTATTAAAATCTAAATAAAAAATATAAGAAATGAAAGGAACATTATGAATATCTTTTTCATTTTGAATAAATTATAGAAAATGTTTGCATTTATTTAAATAATGTGGAAAAAGCCAATTTTTATTTAAAAATAAAATTTAATTAGCATGCATCATTAGTTAAATAAATTAGTGATTTGAAATCACATCACCCTACTTGCATATTTTAAAAGGTAAAAAGATTTACTAGATGAGTTTTTATTACAAATGCAAAAAGATCTCATATGTGTGTGCATGTTGATATTTTACATGGTAATATTCATATGATTACAAGTCACTATTACATGCAATCTGAATATACTTCATATGCATGTGGGATTATAGCTAATATTCATTCCAAATTTTTCACCTTTTCATGTAAATCTGTTGAACAAAAAATTGCTTGCTTTCTTAAATGTAATATGTATGTAAATTTAACAAATAATGCTTAACTAAAAAACATAGTATACACCTTAATTAAAACAAGTAAGATTTGAAGAGTTAAGTTTAAAAGACTCAAATGAAAGAAATAGATAAAATGTACGTCAGTAAAGAATATTCTAAACCTTAAAAATTTATTTAGTCATCCTAAAAAATGTGTTGTTAGTGAAATTATGTTGGTGTTTAAATTGATCTTATCATAACAATTATTCTTTTGTATCAAAATTTAAATCAAAATTAATACAATAACCCTTAAATAATATGCATTATGTAATAGTTATAAGAAAATTAATTAAATACATTGAAATGATATTGAGTAAGTTGACACCATAATCCTTGGATAAATCCATTTTTAAAACAAATTATTTTTTATAAAAACCAAATGATCAATTAATGATTAATTTAATGATTCAAAAGTTGTGAATAATTTAAAAAAATAGATTGAGATCATTTGAGAGAGAATGAAAGCTTTAAAAATAATAAAAAAATAAAACTGAGCTTTATAGTATTCAAAAAAGATGTAGGAATTTATCTTTAATTAATATGTACAATATTTTATAAATAGATTGTGTTTTTATGCATTTCATTATAGGTTTTGTTATCATCAAAATAGAGAGATTGTTGTATTATTGACCCCTAGCCAATGTGCTTTATTTGATGATTAAAAAATTAAAAATATTTCTAATAAATTTTTTTTGTGAATTGTTTTATTATAGGTAGCCGATATTCCTATTCATGGGAGATATGAAATGAAGATGAGTAAATGTCAAATGACATGAAGATTATCTTGATTTGAATTGCAAACCCAAAGAGTTGTATTTAGAATTTAATTTTAGCTATTTCAATTCTACTTTTATTAGATGTTAATATTGACTAAAATATTTATTACAAGGCACAAAAATTAAACTAAAATTAATCTCAAAAAATTATTTAGGTTTCTAATATTTTTGATCTATTCTTCTTGATCATCTCAACCATTAGTTTAAATAAATAATATCTTTGTAATCCATTATTAATATGTAGCATAAAAAATCATAATCCATTTAGTGGAGGCAAAGTATGCTTCAACTAGTTGCTACATTAAGAAGAATGCTACAATATCAAATCTTATTAATTGAAATGATCTTTTAATTCGATAAAGCTCATTGCAAAAAGTCCAGTGACATTTGTTAGACCACACTTACACCTCAATGAGAATTACCAAAATAAATAACCTTCAATAAAAAAATCTTATTTTAATGTGAAGTTAATAAATATTAATGTTGTAAAGACATAAATTGAAGCAATGTATTACAACCAAAACAAAGAAATGTGAATGTCAGACATGTTAAGATTTAAAGTTACATGGTAATATAATCGAATCAAAGACAACAATTGGAAAAAATGATAGATTATACAAAAATCTTCCATTCTAAGATACTATGAAGATCTAGAGTAACATCTTACATGATTAATTTAAGTCATTATTAAAATTTCCAGTAAAGCATTCTAAGACATTAAAAAGGTATCTAAAAATGTAAAAGTTGATATTTAATTACATTATACACCTCAAGATAAGTCGAATGACATTTATTTCATCTTAATCAAGACTCATTTAGAATTAATATAAATTACCAAAATACATTAGTGGTAATTAAATGTGTACTAAAGTTGAAATAGAATGAATTGATTAAGTACAATAAAAACAAAACAAAGTTATGTAATGGTCACTCGAGATGACATTTGGGGTTAGGTAGTAATATAAGAAAAATAAAGCAAAAGATTTCATGAAGCGAGATGAATTACTTTTAATAGTATCATTCGAGGATACTGAGGAGATTAAGTTTAACATCCACCATCATCGAATGGAACAAATTTGAATATGTCATAAAGCCTACGAAAATCATAAAAAATTAACTATTTAAAAATGTAAAAATTAATATTTAATTATATAAAGCTTATCAAACTGAATCTAATAACGTTTATTTTTCTTC
Source organism: Vanilla planifolia (assembly GCA_023846275.1). Taxonomy (NCBI): domain Eukaryota; kingdom Viridiplantae; phylum Streptophyta; class Magnoliopsida; order Asparagales; family Orchidaceae; genus Vanilla; species Vanilla planifolia. Next base: position 1,062,117 of record JAIUJO010000015.1, on the reverse strand, counting down.
ATTAGACCATGTTTTTAATAACTACAATTTGTCAATATAAATAAGCATAATCATATCAAAATATATTTTCAATATTAAGTTGATATATTTAAAAGTTGAAATGAGATAAATTGAAGCATTGTAATAAAACTAAATCACAATGATGCAAGGGATACATGACAAGAGAATTAAAGTTACCTAATTAATCAACTAAATCAAATAAAAGGAGTTTAAGAAATGAGTTAACTTGTATACGAAAGTTGCATTCCAACAGATGAAGAAGATCAAGTGTAATGTATTTGATTTTCAAATTTAGCAAGAATAAAATATGTTGGAAAGTATGACAAATCCCAAAAATTAAAATACTTTTAAAAAGTGAAAAAAATAATTTGTTAACAAGATATTAACATTTGAGTTGCATCTAGTAGCTTTTGTATCAACTCTATTAGACTAAGTTTTAATTTGTTATAAATTATCAAAACAATTAATATTAAAAAATAATAAATTATTATAGCAATGTTATTATATATATATATATACATATACCAATGCTAAAAAAAGACAATTTAAAGAAATATAAAATAATAAAATAAAAGTGATTATTGGTCACATGAGAGGAGAATTAGAGTAATACCATAATAAAACAAAACTAATCAATAAATTTAAAGAAGTCAAATTAGACAAACTATATCAAGAAGTTGCATTTCAAGTTTTAATGAGTTGTTATGCAACAAATTGATCCTCAATTCATGAATAAGCCTAAATACCTCATAAATCATGCCATATCCTTAGAAAACATTTCAAGAAATATAAAAATTAATATTTAGCTCATTATATTTCATCAAGTGTGCAATGACTTTTGTTTCATCATGGATGGACCTTGTATAGAATTACTATGACCTTACAAAGTAAATAAGCAAAAGTATTAATTAACTATTATCTTGGAATGCAATATACCATAAAATTAACATATTACATCAAATCTTTCACTCTAATTTAATTATATTATTCCTTAACACTATTTCTCTTCTCCTATAATCTTTGTATTACTTTGATTTTATTATATTAGATTGATTTACTTCATCTTTTTTTAGTTTTGATATATATATTTATTTAATAGTAAAATAATAATTTAAATATATTTATTATTTTTAATTATATTATTTATTAAAAATTCAAAGTAGGTTCAATCTAAACAAAAATAATGTCGTTCAACTCATGTCAATGAGCTCTATCAAAATAAATATTTATTTTTTTATTTTAGAGAATTTTATTCGAAAAATTTTGGGATGCTTTCTAATTCAATTTGATTTATATAAGATTTGATCATGAAGGATGTTACAATCTATATCCTAAATCTTGGAATGTAATTTTGTTGTATAAATTATTTCATTTATTTTAATTTTTTATTTTTTTGTTGCATCACATGCATTCAATTTATCTCACTTCATCACTTTTATATATTTCTTATATTTAAAATATGATCTTATTATTATCTGTAATTAATTTATTTTCAAATTTACAATAATTCCAAATGTTTTTACTTTAGTACTAAACAAACATCATTGGACTAGCCTCGACGAGCTCCATCCAAATAATATTCACATTTATATATTTGTTTTCATATTTTTCCTCTTAAGTTACCCTTTATAAGACATTTTTGTTCATAGCTAAATTTATGATCAAGAATGTTATGCTCCATCTCTTGGGTGTTCCAAGAATACAATTTTCCCTTCTAACAAATCTTATTACTTGAAATGTTTTACTTAAACTTTGTTATAATAATGTAAACCTCTAAATCTCTTCCCATGTGACATTTAACAAACTTTAATTTTGTAATAAATTATTTCTTCAATTTATCTCATTTTACTTTTAAAATATATTTATTTAATATTCATATAATAATCTTTGATTCTTCATTCCTATTTAATTAGTAATTTGTAATAATTTGAATTAAGGCTCTATCATGATGAAACAAATACTGTTGAACTTGTCTCATAAGTATTATTAATTTAATGTTAGCTTTTTAATTTTAAGGTATTTTGTTTAAGAATTTATATGCCTAACAAGACATTTTCATTCATAACTGACTTATTGTTCATTGATGTTACATTCAATCTCCTTAGTACCTTGGAATTAATCTTTTGTGTATAATTTATATTATTTCATAAAATTTTTTTAGCTTTCGTTGTATTACTATGTTACTTAAAATATTGTATGGTGCAACCTCTACATCGCTTAAATTTTATTGTATGACATTTGCTATATTTTGTCTCAATTTATTTTTAAAATATGTTTTCTTATTATTATAATAATATTTCATTTATTTATTCTTATTTGTTTTGGTGATTAAGAGTAATTCCAAATGAGATCTGATCTAGATTAAATGAAAGTCAATAGAGTCAACTACATTTGGTATATAAGTTTAGTATCTTAGAATATAAATTTCTTATATAATTTAACATACTTTCTCAAATTTTTTTTACTTTGATTTAGTTATATAACTATTTAAATCGCGATCTCATATCACATCACCTTACACATTGCTTTGATTTGCTTATTTTAAATTGCTTAAATTTATCTCATTTTAGGTTTAATTTATATTTTCTTAATCTAAAAAAAATTCTTATTATTTATGCTCATTAACCTTGGTAATTCTTAATAATTTACTTTAAGATTAGTCTAATAAAAATAAATGTCATTGGAGTCTTCTTGACAAGTTGTATCCAATTTAATGTTTATTTTTATATTATTAAATAATATTTTCTTTGATTTTTTTAATTGTGTATAATATTTTCACCTGATTTAAAAATGAAGCTTGTTACACTTGATCACATTCATCTCTTAGAATGCAACTATTCCTTTCAATTTATCTCATTTATTCAAGTTTTTCTCTTCAAATTGGTTATATTATTATGAAGCATTAGTTCTCCTCTCTTATGACTTTTAAATTTTTTTCATTTGTTGAGTGATCATGTTATACATAATCTCCATAGCATCTTAGAATGCAAATTCTTAGTACAATTTATCTCAATCCTTAAATTATTTTTCATGCATTTTATTATATGAATATGGAACAAATAAATCTCCACTCATATGACCATTAAGTAACCTTGATGTAATTAGATTATTTTTTAGCTTATTTCATTTTAGCTTTAATTCATGCTTACATAATATTAAAATAATTTCATAATAATTATGCTTATTTTTTTTGTATTTAGAAGTAATTCCTAATGAGGTTTAATTTGAACAAAAAAATATTACTTCATACATCTAAAAAAGTTTTATCCAATTAAATAACTATTTTTATATTTTTGTTAAATATTTAGTTTTTTAGGATTTTGATAGAATTTAAAAGATAGTTTGATTTTTACTTCATTTTGGTACAAGTTTTGTGATTTATATTAATATCAAGCATGAAATCTCCTCTTTAGTGATCATTATATCTCTATGATTTAATTGTATTATACTTTCTAGTTTATCTCATTTCATCATTAGCATATATTTACTGAATATTAAATAGTATTTTTTCATTATTTGGCCATATTGTTTTAGCAATTCATGGTAATTTCAAATGAAGTTTGATCAAGGTGAAAGAAATGTCACTGGGCTAGTCTCAGTGAGCTCTAATAAATTAAATTTTAATTTTTTATGTTGAAAACATATTTTGGGGGCTTTTGAATACTTAACGGCACTTTGATTCATTCTTGATTTCATGACCATGTACTTATGTTTAATCTCCTTAATATCTTGGCATGAAAATTTCCTATATAATTTATCTCATATATTGAAATTTTTTGCATTAAATTTTTCGTATTACTATGAAACTCTAAATCACTTCTCATATGAATTTTACATTCTTTAGAATTGATTATATTACATTCCTTTAATATTTCTTATGTCAACTTTATTGTATGTTTACCTAATATTAAATAAAAAAGTTTTTTATTTTCTAAGGTTATTAAGTTTTGCAATCTATAGTACTCTGTACAAGGCCAAGTAAAGATGAAGACAATGCATTTCACACATTTCGATGAGCTCGATCAGATTAAACATTAATTTTTAAATGTTCAAATATTTTATTTACTAAGTTTTTGCATTATTTTGTGACGCATTCTAATTTGAAATTGATTTGAAGATCAAGGATGTTATGCTCAATCTCTTTAGTATCTTTGGAATGAAAATTTCTTGTATAATTTATCACATTCATGCAAATTTTTTACTTTGATTCAGTTATATTACTATGATAATGAAATTCTCCACTCGTGTGTCACAAATATCGCTAAAATATGTTCATATTACCTTAATTCAATTTATCTATTTTTAGGTTTTAAAAATATCTACTTCGAATAAAAAGAATTATTTACATTTATTTATATTCTTAATTTCATAATAATCCAATTGTTTCTTGATCAAGACAAACAAAATGTCGTTGGACTCATCACGACAAGTTCTATCAAATTAAAAAAAAATCTTTTTAAATTTATGAATATTTAATTTCATATAATTTTTTAATTATAAACGAGACAGTTTGATTCATATCTAATTTGATACTAAAGAAATTAGCACAAGATTTATCTCATTTCTACACAATTTTGCTTTGTTTTGCATATATGGCTATGTAATTCTAAATCTATTATTGTGTAACATTTACATTGCATTGATTTTGTAACGTTGCATCGTTTCAATTTTCTTGTTTTAGCATTAAAATATATTTTTGTTATAATAAATTAATAACGTATCACTTTATATTCTTATTTATTTCACCAATTTGTTTTAATTACATACGATGTATGATCTGTGGGAAACAAATGTCATTAGACTCTTCTAAATGAGCTCAATATATTAATATTTTTTCTACATTTTTACACAAGACCTCCTTAGTTCATGGAATGGAAAATTTTGGTAAAATTTGTTCTATTTCTCCAAATTTTTTATATTGATTTTTTTATATTGTTATTTAACTCTAAAAATACTTCCATGTGAGCTTTGCATCACTTTAATTTTGTTATTTTAAATATCTTTTTTTATTTTTACGTATTATAAAAACTATTTATATTTAATTATTTATAAAAAATTAATTATTTATATAATTTCTTCGAATATTTAGCTCTAATTTTATTAAATAATCATTTAACTACAAGTCTTCTCTTGTGTGACCATTTACATTCCTTTGATTTTATAATATAACATTTCATCTTTTTTTTCTCATTTTAATTTTATTATATAATTACTTAATATTAAAATATTAAGTTCTTATTATTTACGCATATATAATTTAGTAATTCATAATATTGTTTAACTCATCGACACGACCACTATCCAATAAATAATTAATTTTTTATCTTGTCAAATATTTTATTTTTGTGGACTTTGGCATTCTTAATGAGACATTTCAAATGGTACTTGATTTTATTATTTTATAATGCAACTTTAAATAGCCTTTTGAGTTACCCTTACATCACTTTAATTTTATTTAGAAATGTTTCCTCAATTTATCAAAAGTCAAATTTAATATACATTTTTCTTAAAATTAAAGTAAAAATATATCACAATTTATGCTTATTTGCTTTTGTACATTGCAATAATTCAAAACAATCTCCAATCGAGATGCAACAACAGGTCCTTGACGAGATTTTTAAAATTTAACATTGTTGGGCTCATCTTAAAGAGAACTATCAAATTAAATATTAATTTTTGTATTATTATATATTTTTTTCAAGGATATTGGATGCTTTCCTCATCTATTTGATTTGTAAAAAAATTTGACAATCCTGGTTATTATGCTCAATCTACTTAGCATCTCATAATGAAATTTTCTCATACAATTTCAAGTCATTCTTTCAAATTTTTTCTTTGATTTTGTTATATTACTATGTTGCACTGAATCTTTATTCAAGAGATTTTTACATTATTTTTATTTGGTTATCTTGCATTACTTTAATTTATATAATTTCTTCTTTCATATATATTTGATTAACAATAATATAATAACATATTATTTTTTTTCCTTATTTACATTATAATTTAAAGTAATTTAGAATGAGCTCCACTAAAGAAGAAAAAAATGTTAAGAACATTATCTCAATTTGCTTTATCCAACTAAATATTTAGTTTTACAATCGATCACTTTTAAACCTATTTATATAAATTTCTTATATACTTTCTCTTATTACTTTTAATTAGTTTTTCTTTAGTTTAATTATCTTACTAAGATGCCTTAATTCATCTCTAAATTTTATGTTGCTTTTATTTAGATAGATTACATTGTTTGAAATCATTCTATTTTAGTTTTAACATATAATAACTTAGTATTGAAAAATATTTTGTTAATATTTGAGCTTATTTACCTTTTTGATTAGTTATAATTAGAAGCATGGTCAAATCAAGACGCAACAAATATTGTTGGACTCATGTGTAGGAGGTATCAGATTTGATATCTTTTTTTTCTAGAAATGTATTTCTACACTGTTTAAAAATTTTCGATATTACACACGATCTCCTTACTATATTAGAAACCAATACTCTCATCAAAGTTGTCTCATTGTTAGAAATATTTTGCTTTAATTGGGTTATATTTCAATGGAACTCTAATTTTCTTTTCTTGTAACGAATGCATCTTAATAATTTTATAATATTACAATGTTTTAATTCACTATTTTAGATTTAACATATATTTGCATAACATTAAAATAATAACTTATCATTATTTATTCCAATTTACTATTTTTAATTCATAGAAATGCCAAGCACGGTCTGATGGATGCAAAAGAGTGTCATTGTAGTAGTTCTAAAGTTCTATAATAAATTAAGTATTCATTGATTAAAACATTTTGTTTGCTATAGTTTTTTTAAATTGTTATAAGATTTCTTGGCTCTTCCCTAATTTAATAGTCAAGAATATTAAAAACTATCTCTTTAGTATATTTGAAGGCAAATTTTTTGCATAGTTTCTCTCTTTTTTCTTAATTTTTTTTCTTCACTTTTGTATCCCTTATATCGCTTTGACTTTGTTATGTTTCATTAATTAAATTTATCTTATTTTTCCACAATATGTTTTTCATTTCATTGAAATAACAATTTATTTTTATTTATGCTTATTCACTTTAGTAATTTCAAAAGATTCAAATGTGGTGTGATATAGACGAAAACATTTCATTGCACTTTTCTGGATACGTTTTATAAAAAAAATAATCATTTTTTATAATTTTAAATATCTAATTGGATTGGTGTACTTTAGAAAATATTTTGAGTCCTAATTGATTAGATTTTTCAGGATGCTACACTCAAGCCTTTTGGCTTTTTTGAATGCAACTTTCCAATATAACTAATCTCATTTGTTCAATTTTTTCTTGTTGAACTTGTGCATTACTAACTATATATCTCCTCACAAATGAACTATAAATTTTTTTCATGTGATTATATTATATTGCATTAATTTATCTCAAAAAATGTTTATTGGGATGTAATAAACTTGTTGAAAGAGTCTCGATGAGCACTTTCCATTAAAGTTTTCTTTCTTCATATTTTTAAATATTTTATTTTCCATACTTTTTATAGGTTTTATATGACATTTTTGCTCCTAGCTCATTTTACAATAGAGTACGTTGCACTTGAACTTCATAATCTCTTTTAATGCAACCCTGTTGTACAATTTATCACATTTCTTAAATTTGTTTTTTAAGTTATGTTAAAATGAAACTCTATATCTTCTCTTAGGTTTCATTTACATCATATTGATTTGTTTAAGTTATATTGCTTCACTTCATATGATTTTCGTTTTAATATATAATTACTTAAAATTAAATAATGTATTGTTATTATTTTAGTAATTCTTATTTTTGTCATTTTAAATATTTTATTTTCAAGGGTTTTTGTATCCTTTACCTTTAATTAAAATTCATACCCAATTTAAGAATTAGGGATGCTACCCCTAATCTCCTTAGAATGTTGGAGGGCAACATTCTTATGTAATTCATCACAATCATTAATACTTTTCTTTTATATTTATCGATGTTTTTTTGAAACTCTAATTCTCCACACATTTTGCATTAATATTGCATTAATTTTGTTACATTATGTCGCTATAGTTTATCTCATATGGACTTTATTATATTTTTTACTTTATATAAAAATAATACTTTATTATTATTTATTTTTATCCACTTTGGCCATTAATAATATTTTAATTTTTGTGTTATTTAATATTTTAAGTTTAATGGTTTTGGAATGCTTTACTTATTACTTTAATTCATGCATAATTTGATGATTGAGGCTCTTAGAATTGATCACATTGGTATTTTGGAATCCATCTTTCCCAAACAATATATCTCTTTTCTTTGAATGTTTCACTTTGATTCTGTTGTCTGATAATGTAAGTCAAAATCTTCTCTTTTAAGACCTTTACATCGATTTGAATTTGTTTAATTACATTACATAATTTTGTCCCATTTTAGACTAAGTAAATATAAGCTTCATCGCAATTTAAGTTTAATGTTTATTTTGTTAGCGTTAAAATAATATTTTGTTAATATTTTTGTAGATTTACTTTCGTACATAGTAGCATTTCTAAATAAGGTCTAATGAAGATGAAATAAACATTGTTTTACTAATCTTAATAAGTACTATTCAATTAAATATTATTTTTTGTATTTCTTTGAATTTTTCTAATATTTTGTCATTCATTATGAGACATTTTTCCCAAATATATTTGAAAAGTGTGTTCATTACAAATGATCGTGCTATTATCTTGGAATTTAACTTTATCATATAATTCATCTTGTTTCTCTAAATATTTTTTTCTTTATTTTGTTATATTACTATGAAACTCTAATTCTCTTCATGTGTCATATTTGCATCAGTTTAATTTGGCTTTTGTATATTTCTTGAATTTATGTAATTTTAGTTTTAATACATTTTTTCTTAATATTGAAATAAACATTTGCTATTATTTACACTTATTACTATAATAATTTGTAAAATGTTTCAAATATATACAAATGGAGATGAAAAATATGTTGTTGCACATTTTTTGATAATGTCTAACATACTAAATAAACATTTTTATATTTTTAAATGTTTGATCTTAAGATTTGGTAGACTTCTTTAGGCTTTTTGATTCATGTCAAATTTGATGATAAAAGATATTACATTATATATCCTTAAAATATTAGAATTTAACTTTCTTATATAATTAATCTTTGTTCTCAAAGTTTTAACTTCTTAATTATCAAAATTTTTTACTTTCGTTTGCATATATAACTATTGAACTCTCATTCTCCTCTTGTGTATCTTTACATTAAGTTGATTTTGTTATATTACAGTGCTTTTGTTTTTCATATTTTGCTTTAAAAAATATATTTACTTAATATAAAAAAATAATTTTTTTTTATTATTTAAGATAATTTATAATGGAAACTCAAAGTAACTCCAAATGAATTTTAATCAAGTTGAAGTAAATGATGTTAGATAGGTCCTAATGAGCTCTTTCCAATTAAATATTGATTTCTACATCTTTAAATAATTTATTATCAACATTTTTCCGTGCTTTACATGTCATTTCAATTTGGTGATGGAGGATGCTACACTAAATCTCCTTAATTTCTAAGAGGTTGCTTTCATCTATAATTTATCTCTGCTTTTGCAAACCTTTTACTTTACTTTTAGTATATTGCTATGTAACTTAAAATTTCATCTCATGTGTTATTCACAACTCTTTCAATTGGTTTTATTACAATCCTTCAAATTATCTCATTTAAATATTTATAAATATCTACATAATATTAAAATAAAATGTTATTATTATTTATGGCTTTTTACTTCTATAATTTTTTGTAATTTTAAATGAGGTGTAATTGAGTTAACACAAATGTGCGTACACTCATCTTGATGAGCTCTATCTAATTAATTTTTTTAGTTTTTTAATTTATTTTTATTATTTAGCATATTATTTTAGAGATTATGATTCAAACTATTTTGATAATCGAGGATGTTAAACTCTCGTCACCTATAAACTTTACAATGCATTGATATTGTTATATTTCATTATTTTAATTTATCCTTTTTTACCTTATTACATTTTTACTTTATATTGAAATAGTAATTTTTAATTGTTTATAATAATTCACTGTGGTATTCCATAATAGCTCCAAACGAAATAAAATTGACAAAAAATTAATGTTGTTGTCCCACTAGTTCTAACTAATCAAATAATTATTTTTATATTTTCTAAATATTTACCTTCTAGGTTTTAAGATGTTTTAAGAGACATTTCAATTTGTACTTTATTTTATGATTAAGGATGTTACACTCAATCTCCTTTTAGTCTTCAAATATGATTTTTCCAAACAATTAATATTATTTCTTGAAATGTTTTACTTTTTTTGGCTATATTTCCATAGAACTTTAAAGCTTCTTCCTAGTGACCTTTCCATGTCTTTTATTTAATTGTATTGTGAAGCTTCAATTTATATCATTTTATTATTATATTTATTTAGTTAATATAAAAAAATAAATTATTTATATTTATTATTATTTACCTTGGTTATTTTTAATAATTTGAAGCAAGATCCAATCTAAATTAAACAACCATCATTGGAATAGACTCAATATGCTCCGTCCAATTAAGGATTCATTTTTATATTTTTTAAATATTTGTTTTCTAGGTTTTTGCATGATTTAAGGGTCATTTTATAGTTTCATTTGCTTATATAATTATTGATTCTAACTATCCTCTTGTGTGATCTTTGTATCACTTTTGTTTCATTATATAACATTTTCTAGCAGTTTTAAACAAGGTCTGAACAAGACAAAAGAAAGGTCATTAGACTCATCTCAAGAAGCTTAAAAAAATTAAATATTCATTTTTTATATTTATGAAAACTCTACTTAATTAGAGTTTTGGCCCTAAAATGCAAGTCATTTAAATTCCTACATAATTATCAATTGAGGATATTATGCTTGACCTCTTAACTACATTGGCAAGCAAATTTGTTGTCTAGTAAAGTAAAATCTCATTTGTTCAAAAATTTCATTTTTATTTTATTATATTAATATGAAACTCTAATTCCCTTCTATTATTACCTTTATATTAGTTTAACTTACCTTATCTCAGCTTTAATTTATATTTAGTTAATAGTATGAAAACAATATGTAATTACTTTAGCTTATTTATTTTGGTAATTTATTGTATGTCAAAACAAGGTCTATCACGATGAAATAACTATCATTCAACTCCTCTTAATAAGCTCTTTCCAATGATATTTAAATTTTATTTTTAAATATTTATTTTATAAGTTTTGGAATATTTTAAGAGATATTTTGATTTGTACGTGATTTGATAATTGAGAATGTTATACATGATCTCCTTAGTAACTTAGAATGTACCTTTTTAATAATATGTACCTCAATTTGTTAACATTTTCACTTTGATTTAGCTGTATTACTATAAATCTCATTTCATTTGACACTTAAATATCCTTGATTTAGTCATGTCATATTATTTTAATTTATCTAATCTTCGTTACAAAACTTTTCTTAAAATTAATTTTTTTTTTCTTATGATTATTTATTTATGTTCTTAGCAATAAATCAGAATAAGGTGTATCCATGATGAAAGAGGTTTCATTGGACTATATTTGATGCTCTCTATCCAATTAAATATTTATTTCTATATTTTTTAAAAATAACTTTTTACAATTTTGGCACCTATATTTTTAGATTTTGAGTTGCAACTACTTTGATGATCAAGAACGATATACTTGTCATTTTTATTTTGATTTAATTAAATTTTGATGAATCTAGAACTCTCCTCTTATTTGAACTCTACATTTTTTTTATTTTATTATATTACATTAATTCAATTTATCTAATTTTAGCATTCTTGTATATTTACTTAACATCAAAATATTATTTTATTATTATTTTTTTCTATTATCTTTTGTAACTCTTAGTGCCTTAAAGTGGGCTCGATCGACACAAAATATGGTCAATGGATTCATCTAGACATCGACTATCAAATTAAATATTCAATTTAAGATTTTTTAATTTTATATTTTTAAAACTTTTGGAATATTTTGGGATACATTTTGATTCTTATATGATTTTATGATCAAAGATGTTACACTCAATCTTCTTAATATCTTAAAAAGTAAATTTCCCTCACAATTTATGTAATTTCTTTAAGCTTTTCACCTTCATCTAGTTATATTACTAAATAACTCTAAATAACCTCCCATAGGAGGTTTACATGTCTTTTATTTTGTTATATTACAAAGGTTTAATTTATCTCAAATAATTTTTAATAAAAATCTACCTAATACTAAACAAATATCATTATCATTTATCCTTATTAATTTTTTAAAAATTTGTTAGACTATAATCAAAGAAATTCCGTTAGACTCATCTTAATGAGATCTATCTAATTAAAAATTTATTTTTATTATTTTAAATATTTAGTTTTGTAAGGTTTTAGCATCTTTTAAATGACATGCTAATCAGTTCCTCATTTTGACAATCAAGATGTCATATTTGATCTCATAGTATCTTGTAATGTAGATTTCACATAAAAGTTCTCTTATTTTTTCAAATGTTTTTCTATAATCTTATCATTTTACTATGAAACTCTATTTGTTGCCTCCTACAAATTTTGCATCATTTTGATTTTGCTTGTGATGTAACATTAATTTTTTTAATTTTAGATTTTTTTAATATTTTCTTAATATAAAAATAATAATTTATTATCAATTATGTTTTTTTACTTTTGTAATTGATAATAATTTCCAAATGAGGCCTTATCAAGATGGAAAATTATTTATGCTTATTAAAGGATTTTTTCTTGTTCATGATTATTTATGTTAGACTCTTCCGATCAGTTTTATCTTATTAAATATTCATATTTTATATCATTTTTAAATTTTTAAAGAGTTTTTAGTTGCTTTAGGAGTCATTTCATCTCATACCAAATTTAAAGAAAGAGGATGTCTCACTTGATCACCTTATTATGTTGAAATGAAACTTTTATGTACAATTTATCTCATTTGTTCAAATTTTTTACTTTAACTTTCCATAAGCACGAAACTATAGTTCTAATAATTTATAACCCTTTCTTCCCTTTTATTTGATTAAATTGTTTTTTTTCTAGCTTATCTCATTTCAGCCTTAATATATATTTACATTGTAATAAAAAAATTATTATTTGTGCTTATTTATTGTAGTGATTTATAGTAACTCTAAATGTGGTTCGATCGAGATTCAATCTCTTGGGACTTCTATAAGCAAGTTCTATCAAATCTAATATTAATTTTTATTTTTTTAAAATGTTCTATTTTCAGGTGTATCTTATTAATCATATTTAAAGTTTTTCTTGATTTTGAGGATTAAAGATGTCAAACTTAATCTCATTAGTGTTTTGGCAATTAGTTGTAATTTCAAGTGAAATCCATTTGAAACAAAAGAAATTTTGTTAGATTTGTATAGATGAACTCCAAAAAAAAATTTATTTTAATATTTTTATATGACTTTTTAGGTTATTGCTATGATTTATAAGATTTTTGCTTTTGTAGCTGATTTAACAATAAGAATTATTTTGCTCAATCTCCTTGGAATATAGAAATGCAATTTTTTCTACACATTTTGTCAATTCTTCAAAATATTTTTCTTTCATTTGGTTATATCATTATGTAATTAAAAATCTTCTATTATGTTATTTTTGCATCCTTTTGATTTGGTTATATTATATAACTTCAGTTTATCATATTAAAACTTTAATATGCACTTATATTATATTAATATAATAACTTTCTATTGTTTATTGTTTTTTATTATAGCAATTCAAAGTAACTCTAAATCAGGTTACATCGAGACAAGAAAAGTTTTTGGACCCTCAAATTGTTTGAAACAATCAAATAATTTTTTAAAATTTTTAAAAATGTTTTTTCTTAAAGCTTTTACAAGCTTTAAGTGGCATTTTAGTTCATATTTGACTTGATAATTCATGTTGTTACAAACCCAAGTAGTAATAAAGGATGGAATACATGATCTCCTCTGTTTCTTGGAGAGCCTCATAATATTGATTTCATTTTTTCAAATGTTTTGTTTCAATTTCTTTATATAACTATGCAACACTAAATCTCTTCTTTCTAAAACTTTATGTAGCTTTAAGTGAGAAATATTATATTGCTTTAATTTATCTCATTTGAGATTTAGTATATATTTGCTTAATATTACAATGATTATTTATTGTTATTTATGTTGTATTTTTAATCGGCTATTGTAATAGACGAGGTATGAGCATGATTAATCGAACGTCATTGGACTCATGTTAATGAGCTTCATCCAAAAAAGTATCTATCACTATATTTAAAAATTTCTTTTTTTAAAATTTTTTGCACCTTTTACGGGAAATTTTTGATTTTTTTTATTTAATAATTGAGATGTTATAGACCTCCTTCATGAAATAATGAAATGCAACTTCCTTATAGAATTTATGTTTCTATAAAACTCTAATTTTACATTTGGGAGACCTTTACAGTGCCTTTATTTAGTTACATTACATTTCTTAAGTTTATCTTTTTTTACCTTTACAATAAATTTATTAAATATTAAATTAATAATTTATTACTATATATTTTTATTTACTTTATAAATTTGTAGTATTTCCAAATAGTATCTAATGAAGATGAAGCATTGTTTTTCGTATTTATCTCTAAGCTTTTTCTAATTAACTATTCATTTTGGTATTTTTAAATATTCTTTTCATGATTTTGTCATGTTCTATGAGCCTTCTTGATTCGTGCCAATTTTGATGATAAAGAATCTTATATTAAATCACACAAGAATCTTGATATGAAATACTCCCACATAATTTGTCTCATTTCTTTGATTTTTTTTCTTTCATTTTGTTATATTAATGTGTAACATGAAATCCTCTCTCATATAACCTTTGCATTGCTTTGGTTTCATTATATTTTAGTGCCTCAATTTATCTTATTTTTTACTTAAATATATATACATAATGGTAAAAAAATAATTTCTTATTTTTTTTGCTTATATTGTTTTGAAATTGACAATAATTATGGACGAGGTCTAATTGGGACAAGACAAATGCCAATAGAATTGTCTTGATGGTATCTTTCTAATTAAAAATATATTTTTTATATTTTTAGATGATTTTTTTTAGGATTTTACATACTTTATAAGACATTTTGATTGACATTAAATTGATGACAAAGGTTGTTTCACCCCATCTCCATAGTAACATGGAGTATGACTTATATAATTTATCTCATTTCAAATATCATTTGCTTTGATTTGGTTATATTAATATAAAATCCTTATGACTATTACGTTGCTTTGATTTCATTATACTGCAAAGCTTTAATTTATCTTATTTGGCTTTATATATTCCAACTTAATATTAGAATAATAATTTTTTATTATTTAAGTTTATTTTCTTTATGAACTTATAGTATTTCGAAAATATGTCCAATGGAGATGAAACATACGTCTTCACTTTTTTGTTGATGAACTCCATATAATTAAATTTTAACTTTTATATCTTTAATAATTTTTTTATAGTGTATTGTTAGACATTTTTCTTCATACATTATGATGATTGAGGATAATACATTTGATCTAATTAGTTTCTTAGAATGTAATTTTCCAATATAATTTTTCTCATTTCCTAAAATATTTTACTTTTATTTGGTAATATTACTATTTAACTCTAAATTTCAACTTGTGTGATTTTGATGTGGCATTGATTAGGTTATACAACCTTTCTTCAAATTATCTTAGCACTATCAAACTATCTATTTATATTATAAATATTTTGAGTATTCACACTTTACTAGATATTTCTATTTTTTCAGAAATTTGAGCAATTGGGACATCACACTAAATTTTCTTTGTCTAAAATTTTTGTTTCAAATTTATGATATCATAATGAAGTTATAATTCCTCTTCCCTTTGTCCATAATATTGCATATATTAATTTATATTGCCATCATTCAATGTATTGCATTTCAATTTTTAACATATAGTTGCTTATTTTTTTATTATTTCATATCTGTATTTGATATGATAATCTTTTCTAAACACAATTAAGGTCCAACAAAGATGAAGCAATTTTCATTAGTCTAATCTTGACGAGCTCTATGCTATTAAGTATACATTTTCATAATCTTTATTATTTTATTTTTTATACTTTTTGCAAAAATTATTAGTCATTTTGATTTGTTTCTGATTTAATGATTAAGAATGAAACACTTAACCCCCTTAGTATCATAGAAGACACCTTTCTCTTGGTATTTATCTCATTTTTTTAAACTTTTTTGCTTTGATTTGGTAATATTATTGTGAAACAAAAAATCTATTCTCATATCACCTTCACATTATAGCAATTTGGTTGAATTACTTTACTTCAATTAATCTCATTTTTTATTTAGTTTATATATTACTATTATTAAAATAATATTTTATTTATTTTAATTATTTTATTAATTCACAGTAAGTCCAAACTATGTCTAATCGAGACTAACAAACATCATTGGGCACACTGTGATGGGCTCCTTCTAATTAAACATCAACTTTAGTATTTTTAATGAATCTATTTTTCAAGGTTTTCGAAAATTTAGTAAATATTTTGATTTGTAAATGATTTCACTAGCATGAATGTTATACTCAATCTTCTTAACATCTTAAAATATCGCTTTCTTATGTTATTTATTAAATTTTTCAAAACCGTTTTGAATTTTTTATATTGCTCTGAAATATTAATTCTACTCACCTTTGAACTTCATATCTCTTTGATTTGGTTATACCACATTGTTTCAGTTTATCTAATTTTAGCTTTATCACATATTTGTTAAATATATACACGATAATATTTCGTTATTTATACTTTTTTAAATTCAAAGAAACTTTAAATAATTTTTTATTGAGATTAAATGAAGTCATTTGACTCATCTCAATGAGCTCTATCCAATTAAACATTTATCTCTATTTTTTTAAGTATCCTATTTTGTAGTATTTTGTCACACTTCATAAAACATTTTGAACTCTACAAGTAAAAATGATGGACATTGTTATGCTCAGTCGCCTTAGTATCATAGAATGTAACTATTCAGTAATATATATCTTAATCCTTAAAAATTTTCTCTTTGACTTCACAACATTACTTTGTAGCTCTAATTTTGATCTCATGTGAGCCTTATATGTCTTTGATTTTTTTATGTAACTTTATTCAAATTTTACTCATTTTCTACTTCAACATAATTTTACTTAACATTAAAAGAATATTTTACTTCCATTGATAATTATTTGATATCATATATCATAGTAATTGTAGCCAAGGTTCAATCAATATGAAACTAACATTATTAGACATGTCTCTATGAACTCTATCTAATTATAAATTGATTTATTATATATTTTTAGATATTTTATTTACTATAAATTTACCAAGCATTATCAGATGTCTTAATTTGTTGCTAATTTTAGGATTAAGGATATTACGTTATATCTTCTTAGTATACAACAAAGCCAATTCCCTCAACATGACTTCTACATTACTTTGATATTGTTACATTTCATTACTTCAAATAACCTCCTTCAACTTTAATATGTATTTTATTAATATTAATGAAAATACTTTTAATATTTGAGCATATTTAATTTGGTAACTCATAAAAACTATAAATAAGGTCTTATCGAGACGAAACAAATGTCATTGGACTTATAACTATATGATATAACTAATTAAATATTAAATGTTATATTGTTTTTATAACATAATATGATAGTTTTGATTTTTATCTTAATTGATCATAAAAAAATGTTACACTTGATCTTCTTAGTATCTTGTTACTTAACATTCTGGTAAATATTATGCCATTCCTATAAATTTTTGGCATTGATTATGATATATTATTATGAAACTATGCTGTTCTTCTTCTATGACGTTTTCATATCATTGATTTATCTATATTACATTGTTTCAATTTATCTTATTTAACTTTTAATATATTTTTACCTAATCTTATTGTTGTTATTATATTTTCTCTCATCACAATCTTCTCTATCTAATTGAATATTTATTTTTATTATCTTAATTATTTTAAGTTTTGAGTTTGTTTATAAGATTATTTTTTTATCACTTATTTGAAAATCTAAACTATCATACTCTATCATTTCTTTATTTCAATACATAAGTCATTAATATAATTTATCTCGTCTTTTTTTTTGTCTTTGATTTGCTCACATTTCTATGTAACCCTAAATCTCTTAACATGTGGCCATTATATAACTTTTTTGTTATACTATATTGTTCTAAATTGCGCCAATTTAGCTTTGCCATATATTAACTAAATATGAAAAAAGTATTTATTGTTATTTACACTTATTTTGTTTCATAATTTGTGGTAATTCCCAAGGTGTTTTGATAAGAACAAATAAACATCATTCCATTCATTTTAGATAGCATAATAAAAGTAAACTTTCTTTTTTACATTTTCAAATTTGTTTTGTAAAATGTTATGCCTGATCTTCTTGTTATTTATGAGCACACCTTTCACCTGCAATTTGTCTCCTTTATCTCCTTTATTCAAATATTTTTCTTTGATCTACTTAAATTATTATAAAACTGTAACACTCTTGTTATGTCATCCACACATCATTTTGATTTATAATTATCATATTGTTGAAATATCTCTTCTTTTTTAAATACATATTTACTTAATATCAAAATAATATTTTATTAAAATTTATAATTAACTTATTTGATAATTCATGATAATTCAAAATGATGCCTAATGGAGATAAATCAAATGTCATTTCACTCATATTGAGTAAGTCTATCTAATTAAATATTAATTATTATTATTCAAAATATTTTTATATTTAAGGGTTTGTATTTATGTTTAATTAATTTAATAGGTGCTTATAATTTCAAATGAGGTCTAATTAATATAAAACAAATATCGTTTGACTCATCATAACTAGTTCTATCCAATTAAACTTTCAATTCTTATATTTATTTATTTTTTATTTTCGATAATTGTTTCATGATTTATGTGACATTTTGATTTATACATAATTTTATAATAAAAAATATAGTATTTGATCTGGTTAATATCTAAGAAAAAAATTTCAAAAACATTTTATCTTATTTATTCAATTTTGTTTACATTTGGTTATTTTACTATGTAACTCTATATCTACTATGATTTAAGTACTACATCTTTATGGATTATTTTTATTATATTACCTTGAATTATCTCATTTGAACTTTAATCTATTTCTTCTTAATATTACTATAACAGCTTATTTTTATTCATGTTTATTTATGTTGGTAATTTTTTATAATTCAAAATGAGCACCAATGGATATGAAACAATTATCATTGGCCTTGGATCATAAAGCACAATGCAATTGAATATATATTTTGAAAGTTTTAATTTGTATATTTTATGAATACTTTTGGAGATATTTTTATTTGTGTCTGATTTGATGATCAGTAACTTTAAGTTTGATCTCTTTATTATCTCAAAATTGCCTTTCCTATACAAATTATTTCATTTCAAGAAATGTTTCTCATTGATTTGGTTAAAAATACTAACTCTAATTCTCCTCTTTGTCACTACTGAGTCATTTTAATAAATGTTTATTCAATTAAATTAATTTGTCTGTATAAAATTTTAAATATATTTAGTTAATATCGTTATTAGTATAATTATTTATTCTCTTTTTTTCGTAATTCATAAAAATTCCAAATGAGATCCTATTAAGCAGAAATAGATATCATTGAATTCAATTCAATGAACTCTATCCAATTAAATATTCAATCATATATATATATATATATATATATATATATATATATATATATATATATATATATATATATATATATATATATATATATATATATATATATATATGTTCTTTTACTTTCTAAAGTTTTCAAATACTTTTCTAAATATGTTTATTCATACCTAATATAATGATTAAAGATGTTATACGCAATCTCTATGGTATGTTCGATTATAACTTTACCATACAATTTATCTCTTTTTTTTAAATTGTTTGTTATATTAGGTTTTGTTACTTTGTCTCTCTAAATATCCTTTTGAATGACAATTAGATTTTTATATTTGGTTATGTTACACTACTTTAGTTTATCTATATTTACATTTAATATGTATTTATTTAATATTAAAATAATTATTTATTGTTATTTTTGCTTCTTTTCTTGGATAATTAACAGTAATTCTATCCGAGGTATGTTTGAGGTGAAACATGTTATCGCACTCATCTCGACATTCTCTACCCAATTAGAAATTAATTTTAATATTTTTTTAATATTTTTAATTTTTTTTTTATTTTGGTGTGCCATATATTATTTTTTTTATTGTTACTTGAATTAGCAATCAATGATAATAAACACAATCTCCTTAGTATCTTTGAATGTTACTTTTTCATACTATTTATCCAATTTCTTCAAAGTTACGCTTTGATTTTGCTCTATCATTATGAAACTCTAATACTACTCTCATGCAAGATTTACATCATTTTGATTTGGTTATATTACATACCTTTAATTCATTCTTATAGTAGCTCTAATATAGGTTTGGGTAATATTAAAATAATAATTTATTATTATTTCTTTAATTTTTTTCATTTGTTATGTTATTAAGTTACTCTAAATCTTCTATTACTTGACCTTTACACTATTTTCATTTTATATTATTACTATATTTTAATTTCTCTTTTTTTACATTGATTTATATTCAATAACATTAATATAATTATTCATTATTATTTATGCTTAATTAGTTTAGCAGTTAATAGAAATTTACAAGGATGCTAGATCTAGAAATAACATACGTCATTGGACACATTTCCATAGGCTTCATCCAATTTCATATTAATTTATATCATTATAAGTATTTTATTTTCTAAGGTTATGGCACAATTTTTTAAGAATTTTGATTCATAGACCATTTAAGAATTTTTATTATGCTTAACAACATTATTATTGTTTAGTGAAAGTTTCCCATATAAGTCTTCTCTTTTTTTTTAAGTTTTTCTTTGATTTGATTATATTATTATGAAACTCTAATATTACATAGATTCATTCATTCTAATTTTTATTTTATAATATTTTTACAAAATATTTAAATAATTATTTATTACTTTTTTTGCCTATTTGAATTGGGAATTCATAGTAGTTCCAAATAAAGTCCGCCTAAGAAAAAAATGTCATTAGACTCGTATCAATGAGCTCTTATATATATATATATATATACATGAATATTATCAAATAATTTTTTGTTATAGATTTTAATTTATTTTATTGGGCATTTTGTTTCATATTTTATTTAACAATTGATGACGTTATAATTGATCTACATAATATCTTGGAACAGATCTTTTTCATAATATTTATCTCATTTTTGAAAACAAATTTCTTTTGTTTAGTATTATATAACTCTTAATCTCATATAGTGTGTCCTTTACATCTATTTAATTTAGTTATTTTAATTTCATATAGTTTATTTCAACTTTAATATTTATTTTATTTAATATTGGAAAAATTGTTATTAATTAAGTTTATTTACTATTTTTAAATTAATAATATCTCAAATTAAGGTTGCATTAAGGAGAAACAAGCATTGCCAAATGACCCTATGCATTAAATATTTATTTATATATATATATATTTTAATATTTTAGTTTCATCTTTTTTTGTAGTCTTTTAGAGACATTTTCGTTCACACATGATGTGATGAATAAAGATGTTATATATGTTCTTCTTAGTATCTTAAAATGCAACTTTTGAAAATAAATTTCATATTTTTTTAAAAAAAAATTCAATTTATTATATTGCTTTGATTTTGTTGCATTATGTTCCTTTAATTCATCTTATTTCAACTTTGCAAAATATTTACATAATATTAAAAAACCTTATTATTATATAAACTTATTTAAACTAATATTTTTGTAGTAATTCCAAACTAGATTGATTTAGATGAAAAAACTATTAATGCTATCTTCTCAATGAGCTTTATCACATTAAATGTCTTTTTCATATTATTTCTTATTGTATTTAGTTGGGTCTTGTTTTTTTTTGACATAATTTTATTCCTTCATCATTTGATGATTGAGGATGTTGCCATCGGTCTCCACTGGTAGGAAATGCAATTTTGACGTTAAATTTAAATGTCAAGGGCTTCGGTTTAGTAATATTACATTGCTTTGATCTTTTCATTAAGTATTTCATTAATATTTTATTAAATTTAAATTAATTATTTACTATTTTTGTATTTTTAAATATTTTAATTTGCAATCATTCAGAAACTAGTCCATTCAAGACAACAAAGATCTTGGGCTTGCCTTGAATAGGTCTATCTAATTAAATATTTTATTTTTTATTTTTTAAAATATTTTATTTATTAGGTTTTTGCATATTTTATAAGACCTTTTATTCATAAGTTATTTTATAATTAAATATGTCACATTGGATCTCCTTTGTACCTTAGAATGGAATATTCACAAACAATAATTTTGATTTGCTCAAAATTTTTATTTTTATTTGGTTTTATTATTATAAAAGTCTAAAACTTCTCAAGTGTGAAATTTATATAATAAAGTTGGTTGCCTTTTGTTGCTAAAATAATATTTATTATTATTTATGTTTAGTTATCTTGATATTTCAAATTACTTAAAGGAAACATTCAATCGAGATGAAATAAATGCCATTGGCCTTGATTCATTTACTAGTATCTTATTAAACTTTTATTTTTATAATTTTAAATATTTTGTTTGAAGGGCTTTTGCATGCTTTCCCTCATATTTTGATTTATACATAATATGATTATTGAGGGTGTTGCACTTGACCTCTTTAGTTACTTTGAATCCAACATTCTGATTAATTTTATCTTATTTCATCAAATTTTTGGCTTTGATTTGGATATTTTATATTATAACCCATAATCTCCTCATGTGTGATCATTCAATAATAATTATTTTGTTATGCCAAATCAACGTAATTTATTATATTTTAGCCTTATTATATATCTAGTTAATTTTAAATAATAATTCAATATCATTTATGCTTATTTAAATTAGTAATTCATAGTAATTCTAATTGTACTTTGATTAAGATTAATCAAATGTCATTGGACATACCTCGACAAGCTATCTCATATTTAATATTGATTTTTTTAAAATATTTTAATTTCTAAATGTGATTGATTTAGTTTCCCATTCTATATCTCTTAATTATATTCAAATTCAAGTTTCCTATGTAATATATGTGATTTCCTCCAATATTTCACTTTCATTTATTTATATTACTAGTTTAATCAAAATCTCTATTCTTCTCACCTTTACATTTCTTTTATTTGGTTATATTATATTACTTTATTTATTAATTTTATTTTTAATAATATTTACTTAACATCTCATTTTAGTTTTAACAAACTTTGTTGGACTCCACTTGATGACCTTTATCCAAGTAAATATTTTTTTTTTTATTTTATAAAATCATAATTTCCATTATTTTGGCATGCTTTACATGTAATTTTTATTCTTACATGATTTAATGGTCAAGTATGTCACAATGAATCTCTTTAGTGTTGTAGAAATTAACTTTCTCTCATAATTTATCTCACTACTTCAAGCTATTCATTTTCATATTATTAAACTACTTTGTAACTCTACATCTCATGTCATGTGATTACTATTTTTTGTTTAATTTTTTTGTGTTTAATTCATTTATTTTATCTCATTTCAAGGTTAAGATATATTTTACTCATATTCAAATAATGTTTTTTTGTTATTTATTCTTATTTAATTTTGATAATTCTAAAAAATTTTAAATGGCATCCTATTATAATAAAATTGTTGTTATTATACTCCACTAAACAAAGTCTATCGAGATAAATATTAACTTTTATATTTAAAAAATATTTCTGTTTTGCTAATATTTCATGCAATTTTTTATGATACTTCATTTCATAATGAAGGATGTTACACACAACTCCTTTAATATCATGCATTCAATATTCCCATAAAATTTATCATAATTCTTCAAATATTTCACTTTGATTTAGGTTATATTACTATTTAACGCTAAATCTCTAATCATGTGACCATTACATACCTTTATTGTGATATTTTGCATTGCAAAAATTTACCTCATTTTAGGGTTAATATATATGTACTTTATTTTAATAAAATAATTTATTTTTGTGTATGCTCACTTTTTTTTTTAATTGGTACTAATTCCAAAAATTTTCTTATAACCACAAAACAAAGGTTTTTTTTAACTTGTCTCAATGAACTATATTTAATTGAATATTTTTTTAATTTTCAAAATAATCTTTAATGTGTTTGTCAAGCATTTTCAAATATTTCGACACATATGCTATTTAACAAATGATAATATTACACACAATCTCATTAGTGCCTTGCAATAAAATTTATTTCATTTTTTAATAGTTTATCATTAATTTGTTTATATTACTATGAAAATCTAATTCTCCTCCCATGTAATATCGACAAAACATTTATTTTATTATATTATATTATATTAATTTGTCTCATATTAACTTTAATATATATTTACATAACATTAATATATTTATATATAATTATTCATACTTATTTAATTATTTAATTTATAGAAGTTCCAAACAATGTTAGTCAAACATTAGTTAAATGTCATTGGTCTCATCTTGATGACTTTATTAAATTAAATATTCTTGTTTAATATTTCAAATATTTTATTTTCTATAGTTTAAAAATTCTTAGTGAGGCATTTTGATACCTACCTAATATAATCATTAATTATTTTACACTTTGCCTACTTGGTATAGTAGAACATAGCTTTTTTATATAATTTATCTTATATCTTCAAATTTTTCTGATTGATTTAATTATGTTGTTATGAATCTCCTCTTATGTGACCCTAAAATAGCCATAAGATTAATAAATTAAAATTCTTTAATTTATCTTAAATTGTATAACAAAGCTATATCACAAGATACTAAGATAAATTTGTTTACTTTTGACTTGATCTTATCTTGAATTTTGATGAATTACTAATTTAGATATTACTAAATAATAATAACTTACCATTCTAATAGTAAGTAATAATATTTCGAAGCTTAATTTAAATAAAAAAGAGCAAAGTAAGAAACTTAAATTGAAGCTATATAAATGTAATATGAGAGGAGATGTAGAGTTATAAAGTAATATTACAAACTATAAGAAAAATATTAAAAGAAATGCGATAAAGTATACATGAAATTTGCATTCCAAGAAACTAAGAAGGTTTAGTATAACATCTTAGACGAACAAATAAGTTGTGAATGAAAATAACACAAAAAGTATCCCAAAGCACTAGAAAAGACAATATTTAAAAATATAAAAATGAATATTTACATGGTTCTAGCTCGAAGAGATAAGTTTAATGACATTTGTTTCATTACAATTGAATCATGTTTGGAATTACATCAAACTACAAAATTAAAGAAGAATAAATAATAATAAATTATTATATTAATATTAAGTAACTGTATATATATTATATATATTATGTATAATCAAATAATGTAAAATGACAAATTTAATGTGATTTTAATGTGATAATAGAGGATTTTAGGTAAAACAAAAGTATAGTCAAAGAAAACAACAATATTTTAGGAAATAAGATAAATCTTATGAGAAGTTTGCTTTCCAAGGTACTAAAGAGATCATGTCTAACATTCTTGATAATCTAGTTAGGTATAAATTAAAATATTGCCTATGGCATCCAAAAACTCTAGAAAATTAAATATTTAAAAAATAAAAATAAATGTTTAATTGGATAGAGCACCTTGAGAAAAGCCTAACAACTTTTTTCATTTCAATAGGACATCACTTAGAATTATTATGAATTACAAATGTAAATATACATAAATAATAAGTTATTATTTTAATACTGAGAAAATAATATTAAGATTGAAATGAGATAAATTGAAGAAATCTAATAAAATGGAGTGTAGTGTGGTTAATTGTTAGATTAGTTTTGATATAAATGTCAAACCAAAAACCCTTCAAAATTGAAATATTTAAAAAATAGAAAAAAATTTAATTTCAATGAGTATGATGAGATGAGTCTTATTACATTTCTTTCATCGAGATAAGTCCTGTTTTTGTACTGCTAAAAATAGTCAAATTGAATAACATAGGTAATAATAAATTAGTACTTCAATAAAAAAAACTAAATATTAAAAATAAAATAAGATAAATAAAGGAAATATTATACAAACAAATTAGAAAAATAACATAAACTTTATAAGTTAGTTGTTCTCAAAGGTAGTAACCAATCGAGTCTAAAATTCTTGATCATCAGATAAGGTAAAACTAAACAATGCATATAAAATATGACAAAACCTTGCAAATGACATTATCTAAAATATAAATATGAATAACTTATTTAACAGAGCTCATTGAGAAGTGTCTAACAGCCATTTCTTTATGTTGTTGTGACATCGATTGGAATTACTTTGTATTACAAAAATAAATAATAATAAATAATAATAAACTCATATCTTACTATTAAGAAAAATTTATTACCACTAAAAGAGGCAAGTTGATGTAATGTGATCCAAACAAATCAAAGAGATATGATTGTCACAAGACAAAAAAAATTTAGAAATGGATGTATTATCACCAATTTTTTTGAGAAAATGGAAAGAACAAGAAAGGAAATGAACATTTAAATTAAGGTAACAAAACGATTTTGTTGAGATTTACATTTGCTTAATATATTAATCGTAGGTTTAATGCCTAAGGATTGGTATTCTACACCTTTCATATTGAACTTTTTTTATCACTATGAACTCTAATTAGATTACAATTAAACATGTCCTCTTTAAATTAATTGGATGTATTATCACCAATTAAGTGAAATTATTTGATTATTCTTTGTAATGACCAAAAGTACATAAAAATGACAAGAAAAAATTTGTCACAATGGAAATAAAATAATAAAATTTATAAATTGCGTTAATCAACCCATGTCATGTTGGATACATAGTGATTTATTTACATACAGGACTATTTTGTTATGTTCATTGTTTACATTACTATCCAAACATGTCACATGACCCTCTAGACTTGTATTCCCTTATGTGGTCACTCATATAATTTTTTTGCCATCATGTCCTTATGCTATGGATGTACATCAACTATGAGAGGGGTAGCCAGAGATAAAAAAATTAAAAAGGTATTATTGGACAAGCTATTTTAAATTGTTATCAAAACTGAAATAATTTCTTTTTGAAGTGTTGTTGTATATTATTTAGGTATAATGTATCACACATAAAGCTATTATGATATTTATTTATCATTCTTTAAATTTTAAAACCCAAACCATCACACATTCAATTAAGATAGTGTGTGATTGTTATGCTACTAGAAATGTATTTTTCGAAAATGATTTATTTGGAGTCCATTCATATTTATCTCTCTTTAACAAGATGAGTTTCTTGATTAGCTTATCTTAAAAAATATGTTCATACCCAGCATACTAATTACATAAAACTTACTATTTAGCTTCAAAATAAAATATATATGGAGACTAGTGATATTTATTGTCACAACTATACGATGAAACATTTTTGTACATATATGAAATATAACAACTTTTATTATCATTTACCTGTGAATATGAACTTTTTAGTCTATACCAATAAAAATTTCCAAAAAAATTTAAAATAAAATATTTTAAAGCTGTTAAAATGAACTTTTAATTCATAGAGCTCATCGA
Source organism: Vanilla planifolia (assembly GCA_023846275.1). Classification (NCBI taxonomy): domain Eukaryota; kingdom Viridiplantae; phylum Streptophyta; class Magnoliopsida; order Asparagales; family Orchidaceae; genus Vanilla; species Vanilla planifolia. Next base: position 1,034,321 of record JAIUJO010000015.1, on the reverse strand, counting down.
GATGAGTCTAATAATTTTTTCTTCATCTTATTCTGACAATCTTTATAATTTTTTTTAAAATAATAACAAATTTTTTATTAATGTTAATCAAATATATAATAAAGAAAAAATAAAATAAATTAAAATAAATTAACATAACCAAATAAAAGAATTATAAATGCCATATGAGAGAAGATTTAGAGTTTCATAGTTATATAAAACAAATCAAAAAGAAAAATTTGAAGAAGTGAGATAACCATTTTAGAAATTTATTTTTTTCTAAGATACTAAGAAGGTCAAGTAGAACATATCCAACACCGAATCATGTATGAATAAAAATGGCTCATAAGTGTGCAAAACTATTATAAAATTAAAAAAAATATAAAGATGATTATTTAATTGGATAAAGCTCGTGGAAACATGTTCATTGACATCTTTCTTGTCTATATTGCACATCAATTGGAATTACAATGAATTATCAAAAGCATAACAAACTACTAACTATTATCTTAATTTTAAGTATACATATATTAAACTAAAAAATTATATAGGTTGAAGAAATGTAGTTTAATCCAATCAAAGAGATGAAATCTCAGACAAATGATGAATCATTGCTTCATTTTATAAAAGCAAATAAAAAAGAAAAAAATTTAAAGACAAGCTAATTTGAATGGGAAAGCCACATTCTTAGATAATAAGGAGACCTTGGGTAACATCCTCAATCATCAAAGCTTGAATGAATCAAAATGTCTCTTAAATTGTACCAAAATCCTAAAAAATATTTTAAATGTAAAAAATATATATTTAATTAGTTAATGCTTATTAAGAAATGTCTAATGTAGTTTTAATTAGCTCCAAAAAACATATTACAAAAATTACTATGAATAAATAAAGTAAATAAACATAAATAACAATAGATTTAATTTGTAATATTAAGTGGAATATATTAATTCCAAAATGATATAAATTAATACAATGTAATTTAACTAAATTAAATAAAGTAAAGGATATATAATAGAATTATGGCCAAATAAAAGCTCAAAATTTGAAGAATGAGTCACCTTGAATGAGAAAGTTGTATTCAAAGTAATAAGGAGATAAATTTTAACATCCTGGATCTTGAAATCATTTATGAATAAAAATATCTCATAATACATGCCAAACTCCCAAAAGAAATATTTGAAAATATAAAAATCTATATTTTGTTGAGAAGGGCTCTTTCAGATAAGTTTAACAACATTCTTTTCATCTCGAAAGGACCTCTATTATAATTTCTAAAAATTACAAAAAATATTTAAAGAATAATATATTATTGTTTTAAATATTAAATTTAAATATATTAAAGCTTAAATGAGATAAATAAAAGAAATGCAATATAACCAATTCTTAGAAAAGTAAAGCACAAATGAGAGAAGGTTTCAATTTATTTTGAAAAATAACCCAAGGAAAAGGAAATTTGAGGAAATAAGATAAATTGTGCAGGAAAATTATATTATATTATACTTACATGTTCGAGAATAAACTCTTTAATAAAAAATTATATTAGAATAAAGATCATTGAAAAAGTGTATTAAAATCCCAAAAGTATATAATATATAAAAATATATAATATTTAAAAATATATAATATTTAAAAATAAATAATATTTAAAGATATAAAAATAAATATTAAATAATATATAGCTTATCGGGATAACTCGAACGACCTTTGTTTTATCTCAACTGGTCCTTGTTTTGAAGTTCTACAAATTACAAAACTAATTATTGATTAATATTAAGATATTATTACTTTAATATTAAGTAAATATATATTAAAGTTAAAACCAAGTTAAAGAAAAAATTCAAACAATAGAAGAATTATAGTGTAATAGTAATATATCCAAGTCAAAGAATATAAGATACTAAGGAGATTGAGTATAACATCATTGATCATTAAATTAGATTTGAATTGAAATAAGTTCTAAAAAAAAGCTGAAATTGCCAAAGTAAACAAATATAGATACTAATAATTTTTTATTTTAATATTAAGTTGATGTATATTAAGGTTGAAAAAATGTAAAATTATGTAATCTAATATAACAAAATTAAAGTGATCTAAAGGTCACACAAGAGTAAAATAAGAGTGTTAGAGTATTATAACCTAATAAAATTGAAAGATACGTAGGAACTTGATAAATTACATAAGAAAGCTCCATTTGAAGTGATTGAAGTGGTCAAATGTAATATCTTTGATCTCCAAATTAGGAAAGAATCAAAATCTCTTATAAAGTATAAAAAACCAAAAAAAAAGGTCATACTAAAATATAAAAAAATTGTTTAATTGAATGGAGGTCAACAAGAGGTGTCCAATAACATTTGTTTAAGTTGGATGGAACCTCATTTGAAATTTTTACGAACTAACAAAGTAAAAAAACAAGAATAAAAAAAATTATTTTTAAATATTAAGTATATATATATATTAAAGGTCAAATGTGATCAATTGGAATTGTATTATATAACAAAATGAAAGCATTGGGAAGATCACATGAAATGAGAATTAGAGTATAAGTAATATGATAAAGTCAAAGCAAAAATTTTGAATAAATTAGTTAAATTTTAACCAAAAGGTTCATTTCAAAATTATAAGATGATCGACTATACCATCTTTGATCATCAAATAAGCTATACATAAAGACTAGTAAAACATGTAAAAAAACCATAGAAAACTAAATATTTAAAATGTCATAAATAATATTTAACTAGATTGAGCTCCTCTATTTAGTCTTGATCTGGCCTCCTTTTGAATTACTATGCATTAAACAAGTAATTTAAAAAATAATATTAATTTATTAATTTAATATTCAATAAATATAAATTAAAGTTATGAATTTAAAATTTAAAGTAATGTAATATAACGAACATAAATAAATTAAATAGTCACATATGAAGAGATTTAGAGTTGCATAATAATATAACCACATCAAAACAAAACATTTGAATAAAAAGGTAAATTAAATGTAAATGTTGTATTCCAGGATACTAATGAGAATGAGTGTAACAACCTCGATCGTTAAATCAAATATAAATAAAAAAATTCTCATTAAACTTGCAAAGCCTTGGAAAAAATGTTAAAATATGAAATTAAATATTTAAGTTGATAGAGTGTGTAAAGATGAGTCCAAGAATATCTATTTCATCTCAATCATATCTCATTTAAAATTATAATAAATTACCAAAGAAGAATAAATAATAATAAATAATTATTACAAAAATAGGTGATATATAATAAATCTAAAATAAGATAAATTAAATCTATATAATATATCCAAACGAAGATAATGTAAAGATCATATCAAAGGGAAATTAGAGCTTCATAATAAACATCAAGATCAAAGAAAAAAATTATAAGTATTACATAAATTATATGAAAAAGGTTTTATTCCAATATACTAAATATCGTGTATAACATCATTGACCATGAAATAAGGTACAAGTAAAAATGTCTCATAAAGTGTGCTAAAACCATTAAAAGTAAAAAATTTTAAAAAAATTAAAATAAATATTTAATTTGATAATGTTCATCTATAAGAGCTAACTGATGTTTGTTTCATCTCTATTGCTCTACATTTTTAACTACTACAAAGTATAATAACAAATAAGCATAAATAAAAGAAATATATTATTTTAACATTAAGTAAATGCATTTGAAAACTAAAATGAGATAAATTAAAGCAATGTATTATAGCCAAATAAAACTGATTAAATGGTCACACAAGGAGACATTTATCATTATGCTGTAACATAATCAAATTAAAAATTTGTGGATAAATACTATTTTATTGTTTTAATGTTAAGTAAATGTATATCAAAGCAAGCAATTTATGGAAAAGAGATAATGTACATAGTAAAGTTGCATTCCATGATACTATGTTGTTCGAGTTTAACATTGTTGACCACCAAAAAAAGTACAATTCAAAAAATCTCATAAAGCATGACAAATACAGCAGAGAAAAAATATTAAAAAAAATGAATATTTAATGGCATACGACTAGTTATGATGACTGAAATGCAAATAGGGATAAGAAATGTGGTGTCAAATGGCATTTGGTTTGATCACTAGTATTCTTCATTTAGGATTACTATAAATTACAAAAGTAAATATGAATAAATAATAATATTTTTATAATATTACAACAATATATATTATAACTAAAATGAGGTAAACAAAAGCAAGTAATTGTGGCTAAATCAATGTAATGTAAAGCTCAGAAAAGAAGAGATTTAGGGTTACATAGTAAAGTAACCAAATCAAATGGAATAATTTCAAAAAATGAGATAAATTGTGCGAGAAAATTTTATTCCAAATACTAAGTAGATCGACTGTAACATTTTTTATTGTCATATCCTGTACATATTCAAAAGACTTATAAAACATGAAAAAACTTTAAATAATAAAATATTTAAAAATATAAAAAAATTGTTAATTTGATGTAACTTCTTTAGATGAGACCAATTTTTTTCATCTTGAAAAGACCATATTTAGAATCACTATCAATCACTAAATTAGATAAGCAAAAATGATAATCAATAATTACTTTTATTTTAAGCAAATTAAATTTAAAGGTAAAAATAGATAAACAAAAGTAATGTAATATAACAAATACAAAGCGATATAATGCCATGTGAGAGAGTTATAGATTTACGTAATGATTTAACCAAATAAAAAAAGTAGAGGAAATAAGATAGACTATAATAGAAAGTTGCCTAATGGGATAGTGAGGAGATTGTGTGTGACATCCTCATTCGTCAAATTATGTATGATTTGAGATGTTTCCTTCAGCATGCAAAAACTCTATTAACTAAAATATTTAAAAATTTTAAAATGTAATATTTAATTATATGGACCTCTTTAAGATGAATCAAATATTGTTTATTTCGTCTTGATTGAACCCCATTTACAATTACTACAAGATAATAAAATAAATAAGAATAAATGCTAAAAAAGTTATTTAATATTTAATAAAGATATATTAAATTTGAAATAAGATAAATTGAAGTACTAAAATATAACTAAATTAAAATATTATAAAGACAACGCAAGAGAAGATTAAGAGTTACGTGAGAATAAAAGCAATTTAAAGTAAAAAAAATTTGAATAAATAAAACAAATTGCAAGGTAAAGTTGCATTACAAGAGACTAAGAAAATCGACCATAGCATCCTTAATAATCAAATCAATTACATATCAAAACACCTCATACGACTTGTCAAAATAATTGAAAATAAAATATTTAAAAGTATAAATATGCATATTTAATTAGGGCAAGGTCATCAAGGAGAGTCAAATAATGTTTGTTATGTCTCCATCATACCTTATTTGAAATTATTATAAATTAACAAACTAAGTAAATATAAATAATAATAATGTATTATTTTAATATTAATGTAATATGTAATAGAGTTTAAATAAGATAAATTAATCCAATGTAATATAATTAAATAAAAATAATACAAGGGCTACAAGAGAAAAGATTAGAGTTCTTTGGTAATATAACAAAATAAACATAAAAAATTAAAAAAATAAGATAAGTTATACGAGGATGTTGTATTCCATGTTACTAACATGCTCGAGTGAAATATTCTTGATCATCAAATTAGTTAAGATTTAAAATAACTCCTAAAGCATATGAAAACTAATGAAAATAAAATTTTAAAATATTGTAAATGAACATTTATTCATATAGAGTTTGTTAAGATGAGTCTTGTGATATTTTATTTCATTTCAATCAGATATCAATTAACATGAATTACTAATTAAATAAGAATAAATAAAAAAATTATTATTTTAATAATAACTAAACATATATTAAATTTAAAATAAGATATATTAAAGTAAAATAATAATAACCTAATTAACTTGTTGTGAAGATAACATCAGAGGAGACCTAGAGTTACAAAGTGAAATAACAAAATCAAATCAAAACAACTGATGAAATGAGATAAATTATACACAAAAGATATATTCACTAACTGTAATATCATCTATTTCCAAATTAAGCATGGATCAAAATCTGTCATAAAATATGAAAATATCTTATAAAATAAAGTATATAATCTAATCAAATCAATGTGAAAAACTTAAAAATAAGATCAATTGTACAATAAAGATGCATTCCAGGATATCAAGGAGATTGAGTGTAACATCCACTGTAATCAAATCAGATACAAATCAACATTTCTCATAAAATATCTAAAAATTCTTGAAAAAAAATAATTTTCAAAATATAAAATGATATTAAATTTAAATGAGCTCATCAAGATAAGTCTAACGATGGTTATTCCATTTTGATTAGACCAGATTTATAATTGCTGACAATTATTGGAGTAAATAAGAATAACTAATAACAAATTGTTACGTTTATATTTTGTAAATATATTTTAAGGTTGTGGTAAGACAAATTGAAGCCTTTTAATATAGCAAAATCAAAATGATGTAAAGGTCACTACAGAGGAGATTTAATTTTAAATATTTATATAAAAAATCAAACTAAAAGATTTATATAAATGAAAACAATTCTATGAAAAATAAAAAATTTGAAGGAATAAAAAATATAAAAGTTGCATTCCAAAATGATAAAATAAAATATTGACAAATAAATAAAATATTTACAAATATATAATTAAATATTTAATTAGATAAAACTAGTCAAGAAAAGTTCAACAACATTTGTCTTTTCTTGATTGGACCTTTATTGGATTTACTATAAATTACAAATGTAAACAACTACAATTAATAAAAAATTATTATTTCTATATTAAATAAATATATTTCAAAGTTGAATGAGATAAATTTAAAAAATATAATAAAAATAAATAAAGGTAGTGTAAACATCACATCAAAGGGGATTTATAATTACATAACAAAATAAAAGATATAGTGAAGCATTTGAAAAACAAAGGTTAATGGTAAATGAAACTTGCATTCCAAGATACTAAGGAGTTCGAGTATAACATTTTCGATCATCAAATTTTGTACAAATTAAAATGTCACTTAAACTGTGAAAAAATCATAAAATGATAAAATATTTAAAAATAAATAAATGATTGTACAAATGGATAGATCTTATTGAGATAAGTGTAATGACACTTGTTTCATCTCAATTGGACCTCATTTGGAATTAAACTAATTTGAAAACTAAATAAGAATAAATACAAAATTATTATATTAATATGTTCTGAATATATATTGATGTTAAAAGTAGGTAAAGTGGAGCATTGCAACATAACCACATTAAGGTGATGTAAATGTCACATTAGAAAAGATTTAGAGTTACATAAAAATAAAACTAAATTAAAAAAAAAATTTAACAAATAAGAAAAAGTCTATAGCAACATTAGATTTCAAAATACTAAGAAGATTGAGCACAACATCCTTGACAGTCAAAATAGCTATGAATTAAAATATCTGATAAAACATACCAAAACCTTTGAAATAAAATATTTTTAAAAGGAACATTTAATTAGATATACCACATGACACGTGTCCAGTGACAGTTGTTTCATGTTAATCGAACTTCGATTAGAACTACTATGAATTACCAAAAAACAATTATAAATAATAATAAACTATTATTTTATTATTAAGTTAATATCTATTGAAGTTTAGATGACATTAATTGATATAATATAATATAACCAAATCAAAAAAATGTAATGATAACACGAGAGGAGAATTAGAATTTGTGAGTAATATAATAAAATTAAAGACAAAGATTTGAAAAAATGAGATAACTTATACTCAAAAGTTGCATTTTATGATAGTTGGAGATCAAGAATAACATCCTCAATCTTTAAATCAAGTAAAAATTAAAATGTTTAATATATTGTGCAAAAACCCTTGAAAATAAAATTTCTAAAAAATTTTGAAATGAATTTGAATTGTATAGAGCTCATCAAGATGTTCGGCATTCTTGATGATAACGGTAGGTACAAATCAAAATGTCTCAAAAAGTATGCCAAAACATAAGAAAAAAACATCAAAATTTTAAGAAATTAATATTTAAATTGATGTAACTATTTTAGATAAAACCAATGATATTTGTTGTATCTTGATCAAGCCTCTTTAGAGTTACTACTAATTACAAATTAAAAATGCATAAATAATAAAGAGATCGACTGTAGCATCATCAATTATCAAATTTGGTACAAATAAAAGTTACTCATAAGAATGTAAAAACCTTAAAAAATAAAATTCCTAAAAATATTAAAATAACTATTTAATTAGAAACTGTTTGTCGAGACAAATAGAATGATGTTTGTAGTGTTTCAATCAGATATTATTTGAAATTATTGTGAATTATAATATAAATAAGCAAAAATAATGATCAATGATTGTTTAAAATAAAATAAATATAATTAAAGTTAATCTTAGATAAATTAAAGCAATATTATACAACTAAATTAAAGAAATGTCATGGTCACACTATTAGAATTTTAGAGTTATATTGTCATTAACCAAATCAAAGCCAAACAAATTAAGAAAATGTGATAAATTCTATAAGTTGCATTCCAATATACTAAGGAGATTGACTATAACACTATTGATTATTAAATATGATACAAGTAATAATGTCTCATAAAACATCCAAAAATCTTAGAAAATAAAATATTTAATAATATAAATTTAAATATTTATTTTGGCATGTATCAAGAAAACAAGTCTGATGACATTTCTTTCTTCTCGATTAGACTTTCTATCAAATTACTAAGAATTAGAAAATCAAATAAGAATAAATTCTAAATAATATTATCTTAATATGTTTTGATTATATATCCAAGTTTAAGTAAGATAATTTTAATCAATATAATATAACCAGATCAAAGCAATGTAATTTTCAACTAAGAAAAGATTTAGAGATACATAGAAATGTATCTAAAACAAAGCTAATTTTCTTAAGAAATGGAATAATTATATGAGAACATTTCATTCCACAATATTAATACTATCAAGCATAATATCCTTAAACATGAAATTAAGAATTGACATCTCTAGTAAAAAAATATAAGAACTCTCAAAAAAATATTCAAAAAATAAAAAAGAATATTTAATTAGATAGAACTCATCGAAGTGAGTTCATTGACCTTTATTTTGTCTTGATCAAATATGCTTTGGATTTACTATGAATTACCAAAAAAAGTAAACACGTTTAATTATAAATTATCATTTTAATACTAACTAAATATGTCTTAGAGCTAAAATAAGTTAGATTGAGAAAACATAGTAAAACAAAAAGGTGCGTAAAGGTCACATGAGAAGAGACATATAGTCATAGCATAAAATAACCTAATCAATGAAAAAAACTTAAAGAATATGATAAAGTTTCTCAAAAGGCTATATTCCAAGGAATTGAAGAGATTTAGTGCAAAATTCATAATCGTCAAAACATATATAAATAAAAATGTTAAATAAAGAATGCAAAAATTTTTAAAATAAAATATTTAAAAATTTTAAAATTAATATCTAATTGTATAGTGTATGTCAAGATGCATTTAGTGATACTTGTTTCATCTATATTTGACCCTTTTTCAAATTATGTGAACTACTAAATCAATAAGCATAACTAATAATAAAGTATTTTTACTATTTTAAGAAAATATTTATAGCAACTGAAATGTGATAAATGAATAATGTAATATAATCCAATAAAAATAATGTAAGCGTCACATGATAAGAGACTTTAAGTTACATAATAATATGACCAAATAAAAAAATTTGTACAAACGAGAAAAATTGTATTGGAAAGTTGCCATCCAAGACACTACGCCAATCAAGTTTGACATTCTTGATCATCAAATGACGTATCGATTGAAATGAATTGTAAAGTGTACAAAACAATTAATAATAAAATACTTAAAGAGATAAAAAATAATAGGATAGAGCTCGTCGAGACATGTCTAGCAAGGTTTGCTTCATCTCAATTGGAATTGCTACGAACTACTAAATTAAATAAGCTAACATAAAAATAAGTTACTATTTTGATAATAAATAAATATTTATTAAACTTGAAATGACATAAATAGAAGAAAAGTAGAATAAAAAAATCAAGTTAATGTATAGTTACATAAGAAAAGATTTAGAGTTACATATTAAAGTAACCAATTCATAGGAAAACATTTGGAGAAATGAGATTAAGTGTACAAGAAAACTACATTCCAAGGTACTTAGTTGACCAAGCATAACATCCGCAATTAACAAGTCATATATGATTCATATTATCTCATAAAACTTTCCAAAACATTATAAAGTAAGTATTCTAAAAAAAATTTAAATTTAATTTAGCAGACGTTGTTGAGATAAATGAAATGATGTTTGTTCGGCTTCGATTACACCTTATTTGGAATTATTTTGAAGTTAAAAAACAAAAGAAGTAAATAATAATAAGTTATTTTTATAAAATCAAGAAAAATTATCTTATGTCTAAAATGAGATAAATTAAAGAAATATAATATAAAAAAATCAAAGCGAAAAATTTGAAAACTAAAATCAATTTTAGAGAATGCCACTTTCGAAGACAATGAGAAGTTTTAGTGCAACATCTATGATCCATTACTAAAGTATGCATCTAATTGTCTCGTATAATGTGCCAAATCTCTTCGAAATTTTTTTTGAAAAATTTCAAAATTAATAATTAATTAGACAAATCTCTTAAAGATGAGTCCAATTATGTCTTGTTTCATCTCGACCTATCCTCGTTAGAAGAGCTACGAATTTCCTAATTAAATAAGCAAAAAAAATATACTATTATTTTAATAATAGGTAAATATATTCTAAAGTTAAGAATGTTTTAAATTAATGAAATATAATATATCTAAATCAAAGTTGTAAATGTCAGATTTTGGGAGATTTATAGCTACATAGTGACAAAACAAAATCAAAGGGAACAACTTGAAGAAACAAGGCTTTTTAGTATTTGATCATTTGGTTTGTTACTATGTAACATAAATAATAATAAATTATTAATTTTAATATTTATTAAATAAATATATTAATGATGAAATATGATAATTTGAATCAATGTAACCAAAAGAAACCAAAAGGATGTAAAGTTCTCATGCGACTAGATTTAGAATTTCATTATAAAATAACTTAATCTAAGTAAAAAATTTGAAAAATGAGATAAATTACAAAAGAATGTTGCATTTTAAGACGCTAAAGAGATTGAGTGCAACATCCTTGATCATCAAATATGATACGAATCCAAATTTTTAATAAAGTGTGCAAAATCACAAAAAATAAAAATATTTAATAATATAAAAGTAAATATTTAATTATATAGAGCTTGCCAAATATTAGATAATAAAATAGTTAAAACTTTTGAAATAAAAATTTAATTTTATTGAGCTTATCGATGTGAGTTTGATGTTATTTGTTTTGTCTCGATTAGATCGACATTGTACTTTTTTTGAGTCATTGATGTAAACAAGCTTAAATAATAATAAATTATTATTTTAATATTAAGTAAAATTATATAAAAATTGAAATAAGATAAATTGAAACAATATAATACAACAAAATAAAAGTATTGTAAAGATGACATGAGTTAAGTGGTTTAATAAAATAAAAGCAAATCATTTATACAAATGATATAAATTTTAATGAAAAATGTTCTTTCCAAGGTAGTAAGGACATTGAGTGTAAATGTTAAATCACTAAATAAAATATTTGTTACAATTTGCAAAAACTTTAAAGAATAAAATATTTTAAAAAAATTAATACTTAATATTATTTACCTCATCATGTAAAGTCCTACGATATTTGTTTGTTCCAGATCTGACCAAGATTAGAATTACTATGAATTATCAAAAAAATAAGAATAAATAATAAAAATTTGTTATTTTTTAATGTAAATATATATTAAATTAGAATATAGATAAATTGAAACAATATAATGCAATCAAATCAATCCCTTGTAAATGTCATAGGAGAAGTATTTTAGGGTTAAATTGTAATATAACAAAATGATAACCAAAATTTTAAGCAAATGCAATAAATTGTATGTGAAATTTTTATTTGGTGATACTAAGTAAATCGAGAAAAACAACCAAGATTGACAAATCAAGTGTGTTTCAAAATGCTTGATAAAGCATACAAAAAAATTTATAAAAAGTAATTATAAAATGTTAAAATAAATATTTAAATAGAGAGGACTCATTAAGACGAGTCTAATGACATTATTACATCTCTTTTAGAATTTGTTTAGAATTATTTAAAATTATGAAAGAAAATAAGAGAAAAATAATATTAAAAATTATTTTAATAATGACTAAATAAATATAAATAAAATTTTATTTTAAAAATATATAAATAAATATTTAAATTGATGTAGTTTGTTGAGATGAGTGTAATAATATTTATTTCATGATGATCAAAAATCATGTAGAATTACTAAAATTATAAAATAAATGAGAAAAAATAATAATAAATAATTGTATTAATCATAAGTAAAGAAATGTAAAATCTAAAAAGAGATAGATTGAGGAAATATAATGTAATCAATACAAAGTTATGCAAATATCATGTGCTAGGAGATTTAGATTTACATAATAGCATGACTTAATCAAGTCAAAAGATTTGAAGAAATGCGATAGATCATAAACGAAAGTGGCAATAGAAGATGGAAAGAAGATCAAGTGTAACGTGTAACATCATCTATCATTAAGCCATGTGCAATTTGAAATATCTCATTCAAAAAGGCATGTCCTTTAAAAATAAAATATTTAAAAGTATAAAAAATAATATTTAATTTGATAAATCATGTTAAGAAGAAATGAATGATGTATATTTTGTCTCAGTCGAACCTCATTTGAAACTCCTACAAAATATTAAAATAAATAAGCACAAATAATAAAAAAAATATTTTAATATTAAGTAATAATATATTCACCTAAAATGAGTAAATTGAGGTAATATAATATAACAAATTTAAAGCAATGCAAAACTCACAAGAAAGAGGATTTAATGTTATATAATAATATAACCAAACAAAGTGAAAACTTTTAATAAATAAGATAAATTATAATAGAATATTTTATAGTAAGATAATATGGAGATTTAGTGCAATATTCAAGATTAACAAATAAGATACAAATTAAAATGTTTCATATAAGGTATGCCAAAATAACTAAAAATATAATATCTAAAAATATATTTATGAATATCTAATGAGATTTAGCTCATCCAAAAAGAGGCCAATGATGATTTTGTTTGTAGATCAGATCTTGTTTGAAATTATTACAAATTGGAAAGTTAATATGTATAAATAATAATAAAATAATACCTTAATATTAAAAATATAAAATATAGATGAAATAAGATAAATTATAAATCAAATCAAAGTAATGTATAGGTCACTTAAGAAGAGGTTTTGAGTTACTTAGTAATGTAAAAAAAATTAAGGTAAAAAATTAGAAAACAATGAGATGAATGGCATAACAAAGTTTTGATCCATGTTATTAAGATGATAAATGTGATATCATCACACATAAACAGGCAGAAATAAAAATATCTCAAAATGCATGTTAAAGTAATGTAACATAAAAATATTTAAGTATTAGAAATAAATATTTAATTCGATAATGCTCGTCAAGATGAGTCCAGAGAGAATTACTTCATCTTGATTAGATCTTATTTATAATTATTATGAATTAGTATGTTCAAAAAGCATAAATAAAATAAAATTATTATTTTAATAATAAGCCAATAAGTATTAAAGTTGAAATAAGATAAATTGAAGCAACATAATATAAATAAATTAAGTTGATATAAACGTCACATGAGAGGAGATTTATCGTTACAAATTGAAATAACCAAAACAATGCAAAACATTTTATGAAATGAGATAATCTGTTAGGGAAGGATCTATTCATCAAGTGTAACATCTTTGATAGTCAAGTTTGATATAAATTACAAAGACTCAAAAAATATAAAAAATCTTTAGAAAATAAAATGTTTATAAAATGTCAAAATAAAGATTTAATTGAATAGCGCTCTTCAAGATAAGTAAACAATGTTTGTTCTAGGTTGATTAGACCATGTTTTGAACTATTACAAATTATGAATGTAAATAAACATAACTTAATAATAATTAATATTTTAATATTAAGTACATATATATTAAAGTTGAAATGATTTAAATTAAATCATTGTAATATCAACAAACCAAGGAAAAAACTTCGAAGAAACAAAATCAAATGTACTAAAAATGTTGTCTTCCAAGATAATAAAATGATTTAGTACAAATTTTAACGAGCTCTACCCAAATAAGTATTTACTTTAAGAAACTTTTGAATATTTTTTTTAATATTTTCTTATGTTTATGCAATATTTTGATTTATACCTAACTTGATAATCAATGATATTACACTTAATATCAATATTATGTTGGAATGCCACTTTCTCAAATAATTTATCACATTTCTTCAAATATTTCACTTTGATTTGGTTATTTTCTAATAGATCTCTAATTCTCTTATTTGGCAAACTTTATATCACTTTGGCTTGATTATTTTACAATTCTTCAATTTATCTATTTACTTGTTCACTATATATTTAGGAATATTAAAGTAATAGTTTAATATTATTTTTGCTTATTCATTTTTTAATTGATGATAACTCCAAGTGAGTTGTGAGGGCGATGAAAGAAATTTCACTGAACTCGTCTTGACGAGCTATATCCAATTAAATATTCACTCTTATATTTTAAGTATTTTATTTTTTTAAACTTTTGTATGCTTTACACTCAACTTTTTTACTATCTTGGAGTGAAATTTCTCATAAAATTTATCCATTTTCTTCGACTTTTATTTTTGATTTTATCATATTTTTATATAACTCTAAATCTCTTCATATATGACCTTTACATAACTTTCACTTTATTATATTACATTGCATTAATTTGTCTCATTTTTTTCAACATTGACATTTACTTAATATTAAAATAATAATTTTCTATTATCTATGTTTCTTCACCTTTGTAATTCTTAGTAATTGCAAATTAGTTTTGATCGAGATAAAGAAAAAATATGGACTTGTCACAATGTCCTCTATCCAATTAAATATTTATTTTCTTCAATTTTGGTAAAGTTTATAAAGAGTTACGATTTGTACCTAATTTCATTATTACGTAGGTTACACATGATCTCCTTAGTATTAGGAAAGTAGTTTTCCTATATAATCTATGTTATTTATTAAAATATTTAGCTTTGACTTTATTTTTTTCTATTACTATTCAATACTATATCTCCTCTCATTTCACCTCAACATATCTTTGATGATGTTGTACTACAATTAAATAGCTTCGCAACAAAAAATATTGTCAGACTATCACTAAATGCTAATAACAACTAGCCTTATATTTTGATGGTAACGCAAATTTCCCTCTTCTTACATAGTAATTTAATAAAATAAGATCATATTCACTATCCAAGGTTTTCATATATAGATTAATAAAATAATCCTTCCTCTCCTAGATTTTAGCTACATTTGATAAATGATCTCAATGGTCATCCAACCTTAAAATTAATTTTGAGGACTTCTCCAAAGGTAAGCATTTCCATGTCAAAGTATTAAGATCTTCTTGCACATGGTGAGGCTCCATTTTCCTTTGCTCCTTGGTTTTTTCCTTCATTATAGCCTTACATGGCTCAAATTTCTCTTTTTTATAATCCAATCAAACCACAAATTATCCTCAAATAAGCTAAGTTAAGAACCACAAATTCAAGGGATTATCTCAATAGTCCTTTCCCTTTTGTACAATTAGATTTAAGGCATTGCAATATCATAGAGTAAGACACAGAGCATTTAATAGAATAAACATTATTTTTTTAGTGTCTTCATATTGCATTAGTTAGACAGGTCCATCGTACATTTAAATATATTTACTTGAACCAAACATAAACTTTTGAGATCATCTTTTATGCTAATGTCACCTTACCAGTATAATAAACTCTTAACTAATCACATTTGTATGATTTTATTTGTTATATTATATGATCAACAGTTTTCTTGATTATTTCTCTTTCAATATTATCATACTTATGTGATATGTTTTCATGCATCTATAAGACTAACTCAAGATCTTCTTAATCATCATCCTAGTAGGATGTGAAGATCATCTTTAAATTATCAACCCCACTTTCTCACATGAACACCTTATGATTTTTTTAAATGGTCCTATGTAATATCAAGCTGAACTAGATGCATCCAAGCCCAACACTTTCGTTCATATCGTACAAATACAGTAGTTATGTCATACTATACAATTAAACCTCCACTTTTGCAACTAATATCTCAATTGTCTATGTTACTTGATCGTATGATTAGACTAAACAATTTTGTATTATATGTTATTCAAAACTAAATGCTCCATTATATTTGTAATTTCTCAAACCCTATGATCTTCAATCATCGTAATGTTTCACTTTCAACAAATGCATAACTAACAAGAAAACAACTTAAATTCTAAGAATTTGAAAGCCATTACTTAACAAAAATGATAGCATATATTTGTGTAATGAAGGGAAAGAGTAACAATCTCTCTACCATTATAAGAGTTTTAGATTAACAATTAAGAAAATAGCCCTCACTTTAAGTGATAGGCCTCTCTAACTTTAATATAGCCTCTTTCTTGTCCTAACCATTTGAATGAGCCATAACAATTAGTGGACTTCTACCTCTTAGCCACCTAGCATAACACTCGAAAATTTGTACTAGTTATTCTTGGTAAGAAATGTGTACCAGTAATTGAAGATCCCTATGCTCCCATTAAATAACTTATGATGTACCATGCAGTTATTATTTCTTCTTGAATGCATAAAATCCACATGCTCTACAACAAGACTTTTTGCAACCTAAGTGAACACATCACAATAGTCCTCTCAAAAATCAATTGGGATCCAAACTACTAGTACTGTAATACTTATGCCTTTCAAAATGTTAATTACCACAAATTGCTTTAACATTGAGGAATACCTCTTCCCTAACCTTAAAATTGACTAATCTTTATTTATTTAAATTTACATCTTTTGAAGTTCTTTCATAACTTATTTTTTATTCTTTAATTTATGAGGCTCCTTTGTAATCTCATCTAAATTGAGTTTCAAAAGCCAATTTGAACTCTCCCATAGCCAAACATATTGAATACCAATAATAATAACCTTACAAAGCCTCATAATACATGAAAATCATGATAAGCCATCGTATCAAGGTAGCTAGATGTAATACATCTGATTAGTGCTCATTCCTTAGTGTAAAAAATTCTTAAACTAAATGAAAGCTTTGAATTATCTAAAAGGTTTTCATAAAAGTTTATTTCTTAAAAGAATCTAATTTGTATTTTTAAATTTTGAAGACAACTCAATAATTGCATCAAAACATTAATACTATAAATTTTTTTATTTTATGTTTTACTTTTTTACAATTTTAATTATTTCTACTGTAAAACTTCATTGTTTTGTATGTTAACATTGTGGTTTATTGCAATTATAAACTTTTTAATAGAAATGGATTTTGCAAAAGTGTTTTTATTTATGTTTTTTCTAGAATTTCATAACATTTCTGTAGGTTTTTTTAAAATTTGTCAAACTAAATAATTTAATTTTTTGTTAATTTTTTAAACCTTTTTTCATGCATCGGTAGCTTCACATTGCTAAATGATTTTAAATTCATTTTTAATTTCGATCATTTTTTTATTTTAATTTTTTGTCTGATTTTTTTATTATTTTTACAAAAGTGATATTTAGTTTTCCTATATTGATATGATCAAATCTTTTTAATGTGGCACATGATACATTTAGTATTAGAGTAACATATTTGTAAATCATAGAAAAAAACTTTTACCAACATATCATCGATAGTTAAATATTTTAATTAAGCGATTATCTTCTTGATTTCAAAGTTTAAATACACCTTCAAGTATTCTTGTTGATGGTAGATATTCTTTATTTATAAGTTGCACATGGTTTTTGTTTTTTGTATTTAAATATTTAAAAACTTAAGGCTTTTTACATAATTTGTAGAGAAATAATAATTTTAATAATTAAAATGTATAAATATAAAACATAAATAAATACATCACATCAAAGTAACTAGTAAAAGATGTTTAATAGAATTAAAAAGTTTCAAAATTTTTACCAATGTGGATAACTCTTGAGAATTATTTTCAAAGTAAAGCAAGTAGTTCATGATGTAATATATGTTGAGCTAATGCACAAGAGGGTGTTAAGTGAATTATGATTTAATCATTTTACTTTATTGAAAATCTTTTCTTAAATAAAAATTTGGTAACTAAAAAATTAATGTTTTGATAATTTTGCTAAATAAGAATGTAAAGAATCTAGAAATTTTATGGCTTTAAAATATTTTTTGAAAAAATGTTTTATGCATTATAAAAATAATTTTTCGAAAACTGTTTTATATATGCTTTTAATTAAATTTTATTAAATAATAAAAATAACATAAATTACATAATAACAAAGAAAATAAAACTTATAAGATATTTTGAGTGTTTTATCCTAACCTATGCTTTAATTTACCCTCAGTCATCTACGTAGGATTCCACTAATAAAACTACTCTCTTTCGCTATAACAGGTATAGGAAACACTTCTAAACCACACTATTTTAATGTAGTAAGTATGGGTTCACTGACAAAATCTCAATTACAAAAGCTTACAAATTGAAGTCAAATATAAAATAATATATAACCACATTGATCCACTATACTCTTGTAACGAAATAAATGGCACTAGTCTATGGATGATGATATTTGAATATGAATGTTGTTATGAAAAAATTTGCAATAACTTAATTGACCTCGTTTTGGAATATTAAATCAAAAGAATTATGCATGTGATATTGTTAAAAAAATAGAATCAACTTAGATCTTATATTAACACAATGTTTTTAGAAAAATAAAAAGAGGGATAAGGATATAAAAACTCAATTGTAGGGAAGTCAATAGTAAGATGTGCAATTGAAGAAAAACTTGAAGCAAGAAAGAGAAAATTGAGTCATAAAAATAGCTCTAGTAAAGGCATTGAAATCAAAATGTTATTTTTTCTTTTGCACCTTTTCTTCCCAAAATCTTGATGTGGCAAGGTTAAAATCATTAATCGTCTAATTCCTAAGAAAGTTCTATTTATAATGGAATATTTTAGACTAAAATAATTTTTTTAAACTACTAGAAAGGTCACCCAAAAATAATTATTAGCATTCTTGAATTTGGAAGAAATATAAATAGCTTTTTGTAATAAAGGGTGAATCTAACCCAAATGGGATTTGAATTAGATCATTTGATCCTACTTACTAGATGAAGGATTTTGAAGAGCTAGAGCACTATTCACAAATGTGAAGAGAATCTCAGTCTTTTTTTGAGCTTTATAGATGGCCAATAAAATGAAATGCACTATTTACAAATGTGAAAAAGATCTTAGTCATTTGATCAGGTTTTATTGATAGAAAGTAAGATAAATGTCATTATTCAAAATGTTAAAATTGATTTCATCGGTTCAATGAGGATTGTTAAATGCCTGGTAAGATGGAATCTACTATTCAAAAATCGATCACAATCAAGACAATTTGATTAGGAAAATCCACATTCAAACGACACTGGTTTGTCCTAGTTGAATTGCAAATAGAGTTGATCTTTATGACATTGTATGATTGTTCATTATGTTTGGCATTTAAAATACTTCCTCTGAACTTATAAGGCAGTCGTACTGGATTAGCCATGCCTAGTGCTCTTGGGAAGTCATGACCCAAGTCACCTGCATATATATATATATATATATATATATATATATATATATATATATATATATATATATATATATATATATATATATATGTGGGTTCAACTTGACCCAATTCATTACTTGACAATTCTAGAGTCCACTAGCATTTCTTATGCTTAAGCCGTTCAGGAGTTATTTCCTAACCGCCTTTAATCCAAGTTGTATGAGCTTATCTTAAGAGTGAGAATCGGCCTTATCTCGACTCAATTAACCTAGGCTATTGAACCACAGCTCCCTAATGCCTATATTCCAATGTTTCGAGCTACTTGGCCTTAGCCTCATTGGGCATGGTCGTGTGTCGGCACATAAGAGAATCTTTTTTTTCTACCTTTTCTTTAAAACCACCTTTTGTCTTCTTTCTCTTTTTCAAACTACCTTTTAAAAATTAATTATTATTTCTTTTATAGTATTTTTTTTGTTACTAAAATAAATAAATATTTTTACAAGTACTAAAATGGTAATACATATTAAATCAATGATCATACAATTGAACGAATGTTGTTAAGCAGCCTAAATGTGCTTACATAAACAAGTGATGATGCCATCAAAATGAAACACCACTTCCCCCCACTGGGATTTTTCTTTTCTGATCTACTTGCACATTTTGTCATCACTTGCAAAAGAGAGGATGACTTTATAGAAAGGGGTTAACTGGTGCTTATGGCCCCATCTACAATAAGGAATTTTTGTACCTTTATTTCCTTTGAGAATCTCAACCAACTTGTGTTTACAAATTGCACCAATCGATGATAGAAAATGAACTTGAATAATTGGATGTCACATTTTCTTTTTTATTCAGAATAAATAATCAAACTAGTAGATTTTTTTGAGATGGACACCTGATGGTTAGCTGCACCACCAAGTGTTTAATCAATAGCTCCTTTGATAAACCATTTAAGCCATAGTTGTTGCATGACCACAATCACTATTTGAGATTGCTTCACTTGTGGATTACTCCATGAGATATTTTATCAAAACTCTCTAATAAATTGAACTTATAAGAGCTAAAGATGGATGATGTAAAAGACACCAGAGAAAACATTATAGAAACTAATCCAATTGTTTAGATATTATCAAACAAGTGGTGCCATGACCAAAGATTTCGATGGTGACAAAACCTTTGAAGAAATAGTCAAATGATAAGATATAAATCATACATACATACATATGCTCTCTATGCACTCTTTCTCCTCTTCAATATATGAAATTCATATAATTTTGTAACAACTTTAGATGTAATGAATGTCTTTCATTTCACACATATCTTTACTACTTTTTGTCACCCATTCAAAAAAATGCAAACAAAAGGTGTGGACACCAATACTATTTGTGCATAATTTTTCTTTAAATAAGAAATGGTAAAAGATATAATAATGCATAAAAAAGAATTACATCAAAAATAAAAATAATTTATCAATTTTTAAGCATAACCAAAAGCTAATCCTTAAAATTTATAAGAAAAATAATAGCAATTTTTTGTAAAAATAATAGTGCTAATTAATTATCATACATTTTATCCAAATTTAATTTAACAACATTAATGATTTCTAGTTTTGTTACACTCTTTATGTATATTTTTAGCAAATACTATGGGAAACAAACTTTAAAAAATTCATAAGATTAAACATGCTTATAATGGCTTCTCTCTTTCCAAGTTTAAAAAGGTAAAATGGTACATAATAGAACAACGAATATGAATCTATAAGTTTTAAGAACTACACTTAATCCTTAATTTGTAAATCACTTACTATAAATTAAAACTATAAAGACTAAGGAGTTAACTTATAGAAATTATTTTCACTTTAACACAATGATATGTAATAATAAAGAATTTCCCTTTCAACACTCTAACTCTTTCATAACTTAACAATAATATTCTAGTTTTTATCTAATCAATAATTTCTTTAATCCAAATTGTTGAATGTTTGGGAAAGAAAGACCAATTGTACACTTATAAATAAACATGTTAACACTCATTGAACTTTAACCTAAGCTCCCTTTACGACTTAGCAATAGATTTTCCTTCTTCTGCAATCACATAAAAGAGTTAATCATACTTAAAAGGAATGTGACTTTGTGAAATATTTCAATAGTTAGTGACTCTGTAAAAAGATCTAATAAAATAAACCATTTCAACATTTAGTTATAATAAGAATGAATAATAAAATAATAGTTTTTTAAAATTGTTTTGATTTTTCAAAAAATATCTTGTTTTTGCCCACTATTTCTTATGTCCTTAATTTCCAACAAACCATCTAAGAGCTTAACATGTATGAATATTATCTATAATTTTAAGCTCCAAGTAGAGTTCTTTTAAATTTTATCTTCTTAACAAATAATTTAGATCATTACAAAAAGTATTTTCACTTATATCACATGTAATTATTAATTCAACAAAGTGCACATGAGTTTAACGACACTAAATATATTCGTATTACTTATACCAACAACTTAGTAATCCAAGTACAACACCATCTTGATTGAGTTCTTCATTATAACAATTCAAAAAACATCATAAATCTTGATACTCTCATCTTCTTAAAACACTTCTAACTAACATTTGATATTAAAGCTAAAGACAAAAACATGATCTATTCAATTTTCCTAGATATTAAATAATTTTAGCAAGGCTATTAATAAGATTAAATAGTTTCACCTAAACATAAAGATAACACATGTTTCGTAAGTAAGTCACATGTAAAGTCACAAGGTAAGGCTTGTCTCCATAGGTCATAATTATGGAGAGACAAGAATACCATTACCTAAGCCATAAATTTACGAATCCAAAACATCTTTGGTTCAATTGACTGAGTGTGAGATTAAAGTGCTTTTATAGGGGTATTTTTCAAGAATGTTTTCATAAGAATTCATCTATATTCATCTTACTTTAAATAAACAGATTACCTAAGTAGGCAATCATAAAAAATATACCCTTACTATTGACTTTTAATTACATACAACTTGGGATTTAGCATAAAAATATAAAGTATGTAAACTAAAATTATTTTTTACCATATAGTTATATGACGAGGCATGCTTTTGCAAATATGGAAAGTAATAACTTCTGTTATCATTCACTTGTGCATAAAAAATTTTAATCCATAATTTTTAGACAAATGATTCATAATATTTGAATCTACATTCTCAACAGTATTGTCTCCATGTAAATGACTAAAAGATGGAACACGTAAAAGCACATATAAAGAGGATAAACATAATAAGTAAAAGTATATAAAGGTATGCAAGTAAACGTTTCTTTCGAATCATCTAACTCTTTTTCTATTAGACCAGTATTTGGTACTTTTACTTTTAAAATAAAATTTTTGTCTAGTAAAGAAATTCTTTCAAATTTCTAAGACATTTTCAAGAATTACTCAAGGCTAAAGATGTCCAAGATATATCAAATTTACTGTTATACCCGGTAAAATATAATAGGTTTAATCTTCAATAATTCAATTGTGGCTTGGATGATTTCAGATCGACAGTAGGATGAGCCAGGAGCTCAATTAGAGGCTATTGGAATTTCTGAAATTTTCTGGGGATTTTTCGGAGCACCGAGATTTTTTTAAAAACCGGAATTTGGATTTTTTTTCTTTTACCGCGCGTGAACCGGTCCGGAGCGGTTCAGAGAAGGCGGGGCGGTTCGCCGAGGTGCGTTTGCGCGTGTGTTTGGATAAGCCGCGGATAAGCGGATCGGACGGATGAGATCAGTGGTGGAGATTAACCGGCTGATCGGGTGTTAAGCGGCGTTTTTGGAAGGTCAACCGGCGCTTAATGGGTCTTAACGGGTTATTACCGGTTTAAGCTGGGTATTTAACCTGATTTGTTCGGCTGTTAGGGTTTCGAACGACGGCTAGAGGCGAGGTGTTCGCGACGAACGGCGGTAATTTCCGGCAGCCTTCCAAGGGGCTTTTGGTAACCGGAGGGTCGGGGGACAGAGGCGAGCATTTTGGTACCGGTTTCGTTCGGCGAGGAGCTGCAGTTGATCACGTGCGAGCTTCACCGTCGCCGACGGCGAGCAAAGGTAGGAAATTCAGTTTTAAATTAGTTAATTAGTAGAAATTAAAAGCATGGAATATTTTGCTTAATGAACACAAGCATGTGGATGAAAAATCGGACTTAGTTGAATGCTAATCTGCGTCTTTTACAATTTTTGGATTTCAGGAAAATTTCCCATTTCGCCGAAAAATTTAGTTAATGCTTAGGAACATGTTAGGGATTTGTATTATCAGTTTGCCATTGAATTAGTTAATTAATTGTTGGATTAATCTTACGTCAATGGCGTACGGGCGAACTCCTTCGGCGGAAATTTTAAATTAGTGGCATTATTGAAACATTAGGATAGTACGAACATCGAATTTTGTTTCCCCTTGTTCGCGTACGCCGGAAATCGACGGAAGGAATTGGATTGGTCGGCGATTGCTTCAGTTAGGGTTCGCGGGAGTCGGACGGAGGAAGGAGAAGGGTTTAGATTAATTACGAATTTATTTAAGTAATTAATGGTATTTATATAATATTAATTAGTAATTATATTTATTTAAGCATCGACCGATTAACGGATTATTAAAGAATTTGGTTCGGCGGTGTCGCGGTTCAGCGCGAGGGTTCCGAACCGGCAGCGAAAACCGGTTCAGCGGGATTCGGCGCGGACGAACGGCGCGGAGGAAAATTTAATTCGGAAATTAATCCGAATTTTTGGAAAAAGGATATATGTGGAATTTAAATTTTAAATTCGGAAATTTATTCCGAATTTCGGAAAATGGATAAAGGGCAGAAATTGATTTTGGAAATTAAAACTTCCTGAAGTGAGGAAGAGGTGATTTTTGGAAATCACGTAGCCAAGTTAAAATTGACTGTTGGAAATTACCCATAAATTCAGTGCAGCTGGATTAGTTGGAAGGAAGTGTGACACTTGGGTACTACCAGAATAGTCAGAATTTTGGTACAGTTTGTGTTGCTTGGATGGCAATGACATGGATTGAGTCAGTTTACTCAGTGTTGGCATATTTTATGGATTGGCATATTGGACCGGACTACTATAGGCCCTATATGATGTTTTAGGGTAGTTGTGGTAGGTAACTGTGCGGTACGGACTTAACTTTCACAGTATACATGTGGACTGGTATGCGCCTTGTTGTATCTGGACACATGTTGCCGAATCTTGGAGTTAGAGCTTGGCAATGACTGTAGGGGCGTGGCCTCTATGGAAATTGTTGGGAGAGGACTTCTTGTGACGGTGGCTGAGTCTATCTCTTCTGGTCCACGAGTGTAGGCCTGCGCGCCTGAGAGTGGCAGTGGCAGGGGTGACTCGCCGTGGCTAGTCAAGTGTGTAGGCCTGCGTGCCTGAGGGTGGCAGGGGTGTCTCACGTTGGCTAGAGATCTATGTGACTGGTTCTGTCTATAGTCTCCAGAAGATTGATTGACGAGAGACGCTGTGGTGTCGGGTGCTAGGCGTTGTGATGCGTGCACAGAGATGGGCGTGTCCCGCTGGCATGCTTTGCCTAGGCGCCATGCGTGCTCAGAGATGGGCGTGTCCCGCTGGCATGCTGCCTGGGAGCACAGAGGAGAGCTACTCTAGTGTGACTTGGGGTGACTGTGGTTGGTCAGAGTCTGGGACTGAGAGTGCCTTTCCACCCTACATTGTTATGCTATCTATGTGACTGGTTCTGTCTATAGTCTCCAGAAGATTGATTGATGAGAGACGCTGCGGTGTCAGGTGCTAGGCGTTGTGATGCCTGCACAGAGATGGGCGTGTCCCGCTGGCATGCTTTGCCTAGGCGCCATGCGTGCGCAGAGATGGGCGTGTCCCGCTGGCATGCTGCCTGGGAGGACAGAGGAGAGCTACTCTGGTGTGACTGGGGGTGACTGTGGTTGGTCAGAGTCTGGGACTGAGAGTGCCTTTCCACCCTACATTGTTATGCTGTATTCCTATACTCTTGCTATTATCCTTCTCTTGCATGTGAGTTTTTACTAGCTGTCTTTCCTACTGGGCGTAGCTCACTCCTTTATTATCTATATTTTTCCAGCGGCTCGACAGCCTTGACGCCACCCAGATTAGGTGGGATCGTGGTCAGCAGGCTAGTGGAGGATATCTGATCTGTGATTTTCTGAGACATTTTGGTTAGTGTGATTGATACTATTGGATGTATTCAGGGAGACTGTTATTCTTATGTCTTGTAATATGTGAGGGTGATTCTGACTTATGTATCTAGTTGGATGATATTGTATTTGTTGGACTTGGATCTTATTCTTGTGATGTAGTTTCCATTCACTGTTTTACTTTATTGTCTTGGTGGTATAGTGTGTGGAGTGCCATATTTTATCTGAGGATGTTATGTATTTTATTTTTGATGGTGAGGTCATTACATGACTATGGAACTTAACCGTGGGGATTCAGACTTCTATTAGATCGGTTCTCCTACCGGTATGGGTTAGGAGTATGGGGTCTAGTTGGAGTAACATTGCGCGAGTCCATCTGTTAATTCAGGAGTCATGAACCTGATTTGACGGTGTACCCAGGAGATGGGATCCACATTGTTAAGGAAAGTAGGTGTGTAATGATGTGTTATATCCTATGTTTTTCGTAGGCTACTCAGGTTGGTATGGGACGATCTGTGTTGTCTATATGTAAAAAAAAAAATTTGCCAAAAATCAACCTAGGAAAAAAATGAGGTGTAACATTTAATTTATAAAATACTTAAATCAGTAGCTTCTATGAGTGAATTACTTTGAAGCTATTCATTTCTAACTTTATGCTCCTTACATGTTAACATAAATGAAAAATATATGAGGAAACAAAAAAATTTGTAATAAATGGTATTCAAAATGAATAACACTATGAAAGAATAGTAGTGAAAATACCAAAAAGTTATTTTCCATTATTTTGTTGATTAAAACATTATATTGATTAAATATATATAAAATGTTCAATAAGTTTAGGGAGAGATATTGTTGACGATATTTTATTTTTTATACACGTAAGATAATTGCCAATGATATATTGTGCATATTCTTTTTTATAATTTATATTATAGTGTATAGTTATTATTTTGCTTATTATTTATTTTATTTTTATACAATATTAACTTTGATAATTTTTCATTTTCAAAAAATTAATATGAAAATTTATCAAATAACAAATATAGTTTCCAAATTAAGTATTGGTTAAATTTTATTGTTGAATATACATTTCTTATAAAATGGTTAATTATCCCAAATTAATAAGTCATTTCATAATTCTTAAAAAATAATTTTTTAGTATGAGAAATATAATGCATAGGCCATTTTATAAATGCCATAATTCAATAGACAAAGTTAAAAATGTTAAAGATAATGAAAAATTAACATTGTTAAAGCTAAGAACATAAATTGTGAAAGTAGCATTTTGAGTAAAGGTTACTTTGAAATCTATCACAATTAAAAAAAATTTAATTGTAGAATAGTAGAAAAGCTAGAATATGGAAACATTTCTTTCCTAGAAATTTATGATAGAATAAACAATAACTAAAAAACTATCAAAAGTTATATGAAAAAAAATGTGGTGAAATAATAAAATAATATTTCTAAATAATGTAAAATAATGTATGTCATTGAACGTTAATAACCCAATATGAATAAATTATTTAAACAATGAAATCGTGTTTCTATATCAAGAATTTTTTCCATTGTTGATATTAAGATTTAATAATTAGACAAAAATAAAATAATAATATCAAAACAATATCGCAAATAATTGTTTTATTTTCAAAATATTTATTTTAATTTCATGTTATATTAATTAAAATACTAAAGTTTTGTAAAATTATAACAAATATGCTTCTTGTATGATAAAAAAAAAGAAAGAAATATTGAGTTGAGATTTAATGGTATAATATAAAGAACACAATAGTTTAAGCCAAGCTAAACCATGTTTACAATCTATCTACCATTCATTAAGACCATAGTGTGTGTTTCACATATATTTCCAAATTCAATTGAAGTACTCTTAAAACATAGAGAAACAATATATTAGTAACAGAAATAAGGAGCTAAAATTGTCACATGCATTCTCCATTTCAATGTTAATTATTGCTTAGTATTTAAACATCATTTTGATCAATATTTGTCGATTTATATAATATTTATTAACTTCTTCTAAGCTTTGTTTTTCGATTTTTAGATTTTTGATAAGTTAAATAATTTTTTTATTTTATTGATAATGAAGTAACAACCCATAATGAGAACAGTGATTGAAAACATGTTGAAGATGATATTTTTAGTATTTTTGAATTTTTAATGATTATCAACATTTTAAATTCTGGAAATCTTTATTTTGGAAAAAAAATGACTCTTTTCAACTTAATTATATAGGAACAATTTTCTTTAAAGTATCGATTTTTTTAAAAAATTATTGAAGTAAATCATATATATTTTCTATTTTACTTTTATGTTTGTTACAGTTATCACACTTATATGTTTGATAAAATTATATTCTGCAAGAACAAAATTTTGTTCTTAATCACTTTTACTGTTTTATTTTTAAAAGCTTATTTATAATGTATGCGTTAATAAAAAATGATATGGATGCCATACAATTAATTAATCTGTTTTTTTCATTAAAAATAAATAAATAGCTATAAAGGCCATAACCTTTTTAATAACGTTTTTTCATATCACATTTAATTTTTCAATATTTTCTAATTACTTTACCATTTATGAATTACTATATCATTTAAGACTTTATACGTTTTTGTACTATATTAAGAAGTTTTAAAATTAAAAATTAATAAATTGAAGTAATAGTTCTGAAATAATCTTAAAAATTTTTAAAGATATTTCTTCTACCTTTATATTTTTTAATTAATTAAAATAATTATAAATTTCAAATTATGATAAGAAATTTATGCCAATATTTTATAAAAATAGATTCAAAGAATTTGAATAATAAAACTTTTATAATTTTGTCATTTTACTAAGAATTTTTCATTTTTTAAATATACTTACAAATTATCTATTATCACTATGGATAACAACTTTTAATTTTTATAAGTATGAATTATTAGAAAAAATTAAATACGCATAATAGGAATTCATTATGACAACTGTGTGTTCATCGTTCCAAATAAAATGTTTTTATGCTTTCTCTTTTTGGATAAAATAATTTTCTTCTTTTTTTAAATACTGAATATTATTAAATTTTTATAATTTATTATTTTATTAACATTTTGTAGCTGTATTGATATTTTTTTATTGCTTCCTACTTTCTATTATCTACATTTTGTATAATTTTTAAATTAGTTTTTCATATTGTTATAGTCCATAGATAATGTTCTTTTGCAAAATAATAAATATATTTTTCGTATAATAATTTTTTACATATTAGATAGTTGAATGTATTTTTGTTTATTTATTATACAAGCGCAATTATTCAACTTATAATGCTTAACAAATGCTTAGTGAGTTATTTTACATATTGAGTTGAATTTTTTAATTGAGGTATTATTTTAATAATTATCTTTCCTTTTTATTCTATTATACTTTTTTATTAGTGCTAGTTTGTGTATTGCATTAAGATTATTATGCTAGTTGTTGATTGTAATAAAATTCTTGTTAATAAAATTTGAAATCTTTGAATTTGATAATAATTAATAATTTTTAGTTTTATTTTGAAAATGAATTATTTTCATTTGTTTGATTACGTTAACAATCTAAGAGCTTTATGCATCTAATCATCAACCCTTTGCATGTGATTTTTTTTAATAGATAAACACTATGCATGTCATTTTTTAATTATGAAATATTTTGCCAATCATCAAGATTTTTTTCATGTTTATGATTTATTATTTTCATGAAACTATTTAGGTAATTTATATGTTCATATTTGGTATTTTTTTAAATATAGTATTTTTACCCTATTTTATTACATAAATAAGCTTTTTTATAAATACCTTCACACAAATATTTTTAAATAATATTATGTATCGGAATTGTATTTTTAAAATTTTTATTTACCATTTTGATTACATTAGCATATCTTGCATTATTCCAATGTTGAGTAAACGTTTCTTTAAATAAGTGGATTTTTTAAGTTTTTGCCAAAACAGAATACTTAACATCGAAAAATATTGAAGCCATGGTTCACAATTCCTAAAAGAATTATTTTAATATGTCAAAAAGTTCACAAAACCATTTAAAATTAAAATATTAAGTGAACTTAGGTTATAAAAAAAATTTAAACAGTTTAGAGTTCTTCAAATTTTAACTATGGAGTTAATTTTTATGAATATTTGTGTTAGTAAAACAAGCATTTGCAAAAATACCTCAACAAAAGAAATATTTTATCAAAAATAAATATTAACACAAATTATTCAAATTAATAAACATTTAAAAATCATATGAGTTGAAATTAACTTCAGCAAAAGTAGGAAAATATATGAATATAAAAAATATTACATTAAAAAAATAACAATTAACCATTAATGAGATTGTTTAAAAAATTTATTACATATGTTAACTATATCAAAAAGTGAATAATCTATTTTGAACATAGGGAATAATCCGTTTTAAAAACTTTATAATGTAAAAAAATTTTAAAAATATTTAGTGTAGATTCATTTTTCGTTAATAAAAACATTATTTCTAAGCAAAGTATGAAAAAATAGTGACATTACTTAAATATTTGGATTAATTCCTATGTCCGTATTAGCAAAATTTTAGATAATCACGTAATTTATAATTTTTACATTCACTTTCTTATTAAAAAAATTTCTATAGCAATTTATTTCACAAATAAAGTATTTATAAAATCACATATCATTCTTCCAAACTCATACATTATGTCTTATAATTTTCTTTTTAATATTTTTTTATTTTATATTAGTATATTTTATAGGGTTGTAATATTGAGAAGAATGTCTTGAAATTGGTGAAATATTTTATTTTTCAACTTAAATATTTTATCTTTTTAATAAGTCTTAAAATTTATATAAAGGAACATTTTAAATTTTTTTCAAAAAAATTATATTTAATAACAAAAATGACCAAAGCAACTCGTTTAGTAGTAAGAATATGTCAAATTAACATAACAAAGAAAACTATTAGGAGGAATTGAGGCATAAAAATGATTTAAATTGTTTACAATTTTTAATAGTTTAACTGTTTGCAAAATTTTTTATGTAGAAATATTTTAATGATCATATCGTTACAAACAAGCCATAATGAAAAGAGTAAATTTAAATAAAATAATATTATTTTCAAATATTTTAATTAATGAGAAATTTGAATGTAATTTCAATAAAAACTAACATTTGCAAAAAAAACGAGAAATATGTTAACTAAATAATGTCAAAAAAAGAAATTAACGTCAATGAGAATGCTTAGAATATTTGTTGTATATGTAAATCATATTAAAAATTTTAATAAATTATTTTCAATATAGGGCGTAAAAAGACATTAAATAAAATAAAATCCTCTTCATAAAAAAAAGGCAAAATGTAGCCAGAACGCATTAGTATTGGAAAGGCATTAATATTTTTACATTTTATCTGTATCATTTTTTAATTTTTAACGACAAACATTTTTTTATTGTATTGAGAAGTTTTAACATCGTTTTCCTATATTTCTCATTTTTATTTAAAAAAACAGACTTTCACTACTGCTTGAATAGTTTTTTATTTAATTAAGACAAATTATTCCATAACTCAAATTATTTTTTTATTTCTTTTTTTATCAAATAATTTCATTAAATCTAATAATTACTATATTTTTAGTAAAATGAAAATATTTTTTTTATATAGTCTTCTTCTTATATATTATATTCATTCTTTTGAACATTTAAAATGTCTTTCATTGAAGTAATTTTTTGCACTTCTATATTTTAATAAATTTTTTTACAAAAAAAAAGTATTTCACTTTTTGAGAATTTTTTATTTACATGTTATCCAGTTTTTAAAAAAAAAAAATAAAACTTGTTATCGCTTAATTAACCTTTTATTTCATACACCTTTTTCTGCTGGCAATGCTGTCTTTCAAATGTTAATATTTTTTGGGTGAATTGTCGATCAAAAAGTGTGAAGAAAGTTTGAACATTGAAATTTTTTATTGGCTTTATTCTTGCAAAGCCTTTACAATTTTATAACTTGTTATATATTTTGGCTACGTTGTTATTTTTTGACGTATGATTTAAAAGTTCAGAAGTGAAATTAAAATCATGCATATAATTTTTTAATTATTCTAAAGTTTTTATATCTTTAGTATCATAATTATCATAATTATATTTTTGGAATAAGTTTTTGTAAAATCTATTAAATATTTTTAAATATTGACATGTTTTATTTTTTTATTATTTTTTCATATTTACACAAAATTGATAATAACATGTTATGCATGCATGGCCAAATTAACCAAGAAAAATTTTATAATATGTCTTGCAAGTGTGCTTCATCAACTTTAGTGTATTTTCCATTATATGATTTTTTCCTTTTTTTAATTTTTTTGTTTAAACACCCAAATTTACTACACACCTTTTGAGAATGTTATTTTACTTTCATTAATAAATTTATCAAACTTTAATGTTTTCATTATATTTGGCATCCAATTTTAACAAAACTTTTGGAAACTTATTTCGTGCTCAATTTTCAAGTTTTTTAAGACTATTTTTTTAACGAAGTACAATTTCTAAAACAGCTATGAATCAAGCTAAGTAATAAAGGGTGCCAATTTACTTAAAAAACAAAAGATTTCAAAATATGAAAATTAACATATAATGAAATAGAACATGAAAGAGATGAGTCTAATGATAATCATTTCATTTCAAATGGAGTTGTTTTTGAATTTTTATGAATTTTTTAAGTTAGGAGCGATTAGCTCTCAAATGACTAACGAATTTTTATTAATACTTTAAAAGTTTATAATTTAAGTATTTGTAGGATTAGAGCCACTTCATCATCATTTGGCTTTTCCTAATTTTCTCTACGATTAAAAAACAAAGCTCATGGAACTTCTCTTTCTAATCAAATAGTATGTATTGTCATTAAATTCTACTGGGATTATGATAAGCAGTCATTTATCAACCCAAAGAAGTCTGATGACAACTTGGCTAAGGATTTCTTGAGTTTCTCAAAAACAAAAAACTAGAATTCCTAAACTTCTAGTTTGTAGAGTTCCTATTTCTAGCATGGAATATTATCCTTATGCAAAAATTAAGTTTTTTCGCTATTTGATTTATTAGAGAGGAAAATGTTGTTAAATAATGGAATCCATGGAGAGATAAAGTGAAATAATAAAACGAATGGGGATTAGGTGTGGAGCAACTTAAGAATATTAGTTTTTATTGACAAAATAGTTTAATAAATTTTAAAAAATATTCGTTTCATTATGTTTAGTTTGTTATTTATATAATTGGACAATAAAAAGATTTCATCACACAAGAAAATTCTATAACTTTGCACTAGGTTAGATTTGATGAGGAATTTACATTGAGTAGAAAGGACTCATCAACTTTGAGGTAAAAATTATGAAACATTTTTATATGCATAAGAATGATGAAATGTTGCATGATAAATATGATCAAGTGCAAGAGTTTTAGCAAAGCTATTATGAAGTTTTGACATATTGCTACAGTGCCAATATTTATTATATTGTGCAGAAGATCATCACAAGAATGAGAACATAAAACCTTATGTTGATTGATGAGTTGCTCATGTAGATGGAATCCCAAATAATTAAAATAAATAATGCTCAAATAATACATGTTTCTTCCAATATGATTTTAAAATGCACATGCATACATTTTAGTTAAAGTATAGTGTTTACAATGATGTTTTCCATGAGATTAATTTTATGCTCTAATTCCTATATGATCTTGGTAAATATGATAATGCACGTATTGAAAGATTATACTATGAATTAGATAAGAAAATAGGTGCAATTTAATTATGTAATATATGAAATAAATACTTTAAATTGTCATGATAAATTGATATAGAGAACCACATGATTGAAAGATGCTACATAATTTGTGGCCAACACTTAGTGTGTTACATGGTCTCTACATCCTTCTGTAAGTAGTGATGATTTAAATAGATTGAATTAGGAAAAACTAACCAGCAAACCATATGAGCAAAAGCTTTCATTTCATTTAATTGGCAATCCATACCCATAAAATGGTAACCATAAAAAAACAAAAGTTTTACATATTTAAATAAGTATGAGGCTATAGTCAAATCATTTTGACTCATTTTGATTTCTTTCCCATCAAATAGTTAGTATAATATAGTAAATAAATAGAGTATAACTAATTTATATGAGAAGTATGGAAAAACCTTGGAATAGAAAAGGACATAACTAATGA
Organism: Vanilla planifolia; assembly: GCA_023846275.1. Taxonomy (NCBI): domain Eukaryota; kingdom Viridiplantae; phylum Streptophyta; class Magnoliopsida; order Asparagales; family Orchidaceae; genus Vanilla; species Vanilla planifolia. The sequence continues at coordinate 1,000,187 of JAIUJO010000015.1, read as the reverse complement.
TGTTATAGTAGCTTTAAAAGTTAGCCAAACACCTTAATATAAAATTTGCAAAAAGTAGCATTAGGGGAGTAATGAAAGCAAAGGCTGATTAAGAGATAGAACACATAACAATGTGTTATCTAAAGAATACTAAAAGAGAAAAGTTAAGCAAGCATACAAGTGAGAAAAGGCAAAATTTAAAGGTTTCTATTACTACAAACACAAAGGTACACTTTACGCTGCATATGGTACTAGTTATGTATAGACTTCTTTAGTTTCATAGTGGACTACACATTGCATTTATATTATCGACCATAATGGAGTTCTTACATCTCTTTTTTCTGTCTCATGTACTGTTTTTTACAGAGCTTACCCCTAATAGCATTTTTTTGACTTTAGTGCAACATGCTTTTTTGTATTAATTGGTTTGCTTAAATGATTATCATGCCCAACCTTTCCAAAGAAAAAGCCATTTATTTTAAAATATATGGGCATAATAAAACTTATGCACTAAATGACGTACATGGCTAGCCATATTCAACACCTAGTCCTTAAAACAATTAGGAGAATCCTCAAATCTGATCGTAACACTCATGGTGTGTTACTTTGAATGAATATTTTCTCCTTATCGTATAGTCTCTTAGTTGACATAGAAGCTTTTCACACCAAGATGGATAGCTTAACAACGTATTGTAGTAGTCACAAATACTTGCAAGATCTTAACCAATATAGTTCATGCCAACCACATAAAATCTATGCGCCACATATAATAAATAACACAACACAATGAATGATAGTAAATTTCAATAAACATCCTACTCAATTCACAATAATCAAAAAATACAATTTCTTTATAATAAACATAAGTCCACTATAGATTATAAATATTATAAAGCAAAATGCTTGTCACCAACGTTGCTATAATCCAACTACCTAGTTAGTGCTCTCGTTAACCATCCCCCCTCACATGCATCTTGCTTCGAGTTCAGATACTCACATTATCTCAAACTCAAGTAGCCAACTAACTAGACATGCATGTAAATATATGGGTTAAGGTAAATAAGTTAATAAGAAATACTCAAAATATGTTATAAAAGAAAGTAGTATTGATAAACATATAACTAACTATTTGGCATATAATGTAACACCACTATGAAGCAATTAATGTATTCCATAATGTAATATAATGGGACACATACCTACTAGGTTCACCAAAACATAAATTAGTACACCACATAAAAAAATGCACTAGTAACCTGGTACTTCGCAAATCTAAAAGAACTATAGCTCATTAAAAAACTATTGTAGCATCTCCAATACGTAGAATTTCCTGACTCTTTTATGATGTAGTAGTTCTACTCACCAATATCCAACCAATGGTGCATAACACATATATCACATAAATAAGAACATCCATTGTCCATTGGAATACCCTCAAAATGAAGCCACAAAATATTGTCATTTTGGAGTACAATTACAAAATCATGCACATTATAAGACCTTAATGATGTTCTAAGTAATTTGGCACATCCATATTTCTTTAGGAAGTCCTTACATATTTGGCACTCCATAGTCATTTGTAGTCCCTTGCATTACAATAATTAGATCCTTAACTCTAGGATTCATAAATGATACCTATGTAAGCTATCTTATCTAAATCCTTTGAAATAATGTTTTAAAATTGGTACTAAACATGATCACAATCCAATTGTAAATACTCCAGGTTCCCTTCTTTTCGAAGTGTACCCAAAACAATCTCATGACTTTGCATGAAGGTAGTATTGTCTCAAATAACAAAACCTTAACTATACTTAAGTTTAGATGAACCTATATAAAATCTAACATTTGGTAAGCTCTACTTACTAGTTTATGCAAGATATCCTATGTATTCTCAAAATCATAACCCATATATATGAACATTTTATGATTTTCTGAAAACCCAAACCATCTTATATAAGCATCATAAGGTTTCCTCATACCCCTAACTAGCATTTCAAGCATTATCCTAGCATTTCTTCAAAACCCTTAATAATTGTCCACTCTACCTTATGATTTTCCTACAAAACATTATTTCATAGTGACATATCATAGAGTTCTATAGTCAATTAAATGCCTTATTTTTTGTTATATAACTTTAACCTACTTTGTAGCTTTAAAAAAAAGCTGCTTCTCCTAAAACTGATGTTTACATTTTCCTGATTATTGGCTCTACCCCACTCTTGGTCTCTACTGAGCCACTCTCAAGCCTAGCCCATAATCAAGGATTCCAAACTATAATCTAAGACCAATAACAATTGATCTCATGTTCTTCATCATATCCTTAACCAATTCAAGGTTTTATCCTATACATAATAAAGTCTTTTTGTCCCTTCTACGCCCTTCTTATGTTTAATCACAAGCATTCTCTTAAACATACTAAATAAAGAGTTTCTTAAGTCAAAAAGTTTTCTACGTTGTCCTCTAACTCTCACCAAGAATTATAGTTCTTTTTCCTAACCATAATCCTTATCTTATGGTTTACACATGCCAAACCAGGTCATAAATTTCATCACAAGTCGTAAATTAAGGTTATCAACATTCTTTTTCATGGTATGCTAATGAGCTTCATTAAATTAGTTCTCACTTTCTTTTTTTAGATTTGGCTTTACCAAAATTTAAATTGTAATAATATATATATATATATATATATATATATATATATATATATATATATATATCTTCATGCAAAGTTAGTGACATTTAATCACGTGTCTTCATAATTTAATGGTTAGGATCGCATGCACTTTTCTGAACAGTAGTTTCCATCAAAACATTGATCTAACAAGCCTTACTGAACTGATGAGATTAGTTCTACCATTTTGATTAGTAATTTTTATCTTACCATTCATCAAAAAAACCTAATCAAATAATCGAGATCTTCTTTAAATTTGTGCATATCATCTAGTCATCTATATGTAAAACTTGATCGAATGACTGAGATCATCTCTACATTTGTTAGCAGTGCTTTTTCTCATTATGATTGTGTTTGGATCTTTTGTTTAGCATTCTAATTGAGTGGCTTTTGTTTCATGAGGCCAGATAAAACCATAATAATTATTGTTACTCGAAATCAATGTTCTAAAATGTTGATTATCTTTTTTATAACTTTGAAATATTAACCACTATTTTCATGTGGCCTTTTTACCCATTTATAAAATTTCATTTTAATCTAATATATCTTAATATAAATAGATGAGCCTTTAGAGTTGCAGAATATATTATTATACTTGGCTATATCAATTTTTCTAAAAAGAAGGAACAAAACAAAAAATTTTGATCAAATTTTGACACCTTTTTTGGAGTTTTGTTTACAAAACTTTTTTGCACTTTCTTGCTTAGCGATTCACTTTGATTGCATATCTTATTGGTTACCACTTTATAGTTAATTATTTATTTCCTAGTTTATCATTCATTTTTTATGTTTTTAAAAAGAACATATTTTATGTAAGATCTTTATTGATTATATTTTTCATAATATCATTAATGCATATTAATAAATATTTTAGATTTAAAATTTTAAAACTAAGTCCTTTTGGTTGTTTCAGTCTTTTTTGCAAGTGTACTCATATATTATTTTATAAGTGAATTATAAAATATTATGATTAATTATTTTTATATATTATGCTTCAATATTGTATGCTTTTGTTATTGAATATTTCTTGATTAAACCATATCTGCTATGGGAAAATGTTGTGGTTTATAAATGTGTCCTTTATCAACTACGACGAGAGGTTCTAATTTTTATAGCGACATATGAGCCTAGTTAAATAAGGGTGGGTGTAGGTACAGGTTAGGCCAAACCACCTAAGAATCCTCTACTATTTTTATTTTCTTTGTTATTATTTAATTTATGATATTCTAATTTTTTTAAAAATATTTAATTAAAAAATTTATAAAAGAAATTTTCAAAATAAGTTTTATCAAACATAAAATATTCTATGGAAGAATATTTTAAAACAATAAAATTTCTATTTTCCTTTAACATTTTAATTTACAAAAATTATTGAATCAACAATTTTGTATTTCTAAATTTCATTTTAAGAAAAGTTTATTAAAATAATAGAAAGTTTTAAAGTACAATTCACCCCTCCTCATTTACATTAGTCTGGCAAAGATTACAACAAATTGTATAAGAGACAAGTTACATCAAGGGAAGAAATTCCTAAGAAAATATCCTATTTTTTTTATTTCTTATGTGTGGTGAATTGCTCATTTCATTTTTAACCTTATGCTTCAACTTAAATTTGGAGGTCAAAATATTTATTTATGGAAAAATTAATTTAAAGCATTTTTTAAATGTTAGTATTGATTTTTTATTATTATTTGAAAATCTTTTTCTTATTTGAAATGATTCTAATTGTCATTGTAAAAGTTTAAGGAAAAGAAATTCTAAAGGAATGAATTATCTTTATTTTGCATTGTCTCAAGGAATTGAAGTAAATATTTGTCATCTTAAGACTTGTTTTGAAGCTGTACAATAGTTAGAGAATTTATATGACTAACCAATTGTGCTTCCTATCTAAGTTAAGAAGAAAATGAGAAATCACAAGGAAAAAGAAACGAGAAAAAAGAACAAAAAAATTTATGCACATCAAAAGTAAGCTCATTATCTCAAGGTGCAGAGCATTTTTCTTCGTATGATAAGAATCCTTGTAATGTTAGTGATAATGAATTATCTATTTCCATTGGCAAACTTATACTTGAAAAAAGGAAATTGATTAGGATATATGATGGACTTTAAGTCAAATACAACAAAAAAGTTTATCATGTTTACTTATTAGAATGACAATCCAATGAGCTTAAAGTTAGAAATAAATACCTTCAAAGTGATTCACTTATATGTGTTACTAATAAATTTGAGGAATGTGATACATCTCTGTCCTTGAGAAATTCATCTGTTGACTCTTTGAAATGTGAAAAATTTTCTTTAAGAAAAAAAAATAATATTTTGAAAGAAAAAATTAAGAAATAATGGCTTCATAGAAAATGAATTAAATGATTTAAAAGAAAAGTTTTCTAGTATAACTTCATGTGTTTCTACTTCTTATGCTTATCTACATTCGTATGTGTCTTTAGATTCTCCATTCTTTACATGTATCAAAAAAGATAATAATTGTTTGAATGGAAATTTTTGTCTTAAAATATAGATTGCAATGTTCAGATTTACATGTGATTGATAATTGAGGTTATTATATTCCACAAATGTACAAGCATGCTTCATCATGTAACTATGTGTTACTTTGAACACTTTTCATTTTCATGCTAAATCCCAAGTTGCATCCAATTAATATGATATGTATGGACATATTTCTTATGGTCACCAAATTAGGAAATTCACCTACTTAAAGCAATATAAATATGAATGGACTCTAATGAAAACTTGTTTGAAAAATATATTTATAAAAGCACCTTAATCACACACTACCATAATTGAACCTAAGATGGTGTGGGTTCCAAAATTTAAGGTTAGATAGTTGTATCAGTGTGTCTCCATAATTAAGACCTATAAAGACAAGCCTTAAGTTGTGGTTTTGCATGTGACTCACTTGCAAAATGTGAGTGGTCCTTATTTCTAAGAGTAATGATTTAATCTTCTTTATAGCATTGCAAGATTTATTTAATATCTCTTTATGCAAACTGGAAATATCATATTTTCATATGTAGTTTGAATGTATTGTTAGCTTACATTGAGGGATTTTAAGAAGATTAGAGTTTCAAACCTATGATGTTTTTTATTTGATATGATGAATAACTACATAATGATGGTCTTTTAATTTGATAGTTTAGATTTTAACATAAGAAATATGAATCTATTTATGAGTCAACAAAGTCATATTGACTTTATTGAATTAATGATTACATTTGAGGAAAGCAAACATGCATTCTAGAATGATTTAAGTTATAAATTCTAGAGATAGAGTTTGAAAGAATTTAACTTGGAGCTTGATATATAGTGTTAATACATGTTGAACTCCTTAATGTTTTGTTTAAAATAAGTATGCAAATAATGGTCTGTAAAATTAAGTATGCAAGTTGAAAATTATGTATGTTAACTCTTTAGAACAATTTTGAGAAATTGTTACTTTATTATACTCGATCTCCTTAGTATATTGCACCACAACTTTTTAGTATCTCATTTTTTCAATTTTTTTTCTTTCATTTGGCTATAGTAATATGTAACTCTAAATGTTTTCTCTAGTGACCTTAAATAAGTTTTAGTTTTTTATATTATATTGTTGAAATTTTTCTTTTTTTGAACTTCAAAATATCTTTACTTAAAACTAAAATAATAATTGATAATTATTTATGCATATTTACTTGGTTAATTCTTGCATATTTCAAGCATGGTTTTATCCTGATAAAATAAGCATTGCTGAACATATCTCGATGAGCACTATCAAATTAAATATTTATTTTTTTAATTTTTTTAGATTTTTAAATCTTCTAGAATTTTTTACATTTTCAAAGGCATTTTTATTTGTAAATGATTTATTGATTGAGGCCTTGCTCTTTAAGTCAACAGAATGTTGAAATGTGACTTTCCCATAAAATTTATGTGACTCATTCAAAGTTCTCTCGATTTAGTTATATTACTATATAACCTAATTCTTTGCTTGTGTGACCTTTATACCATTTTCCTTTGCTTATATTACATTTCTTTAATCTGTCTCATTTTCCTTTGCTTATATTAAATTAAATAATTTATAGTTTTTTAAGCTTATTTACTATAATAATTTATAGTAATACTTAACCAGCTCTTATCGTGTTGAAACAAATATTATTGCACCTACCTCAACGAGCTGCATCTAATTACATATTAGTTTTTATATTTTCAAATTCATTAGACTAGATTCAATTAGCTCTAACAAATAAAATAATGGCCATAATACTTTTAAATATTTTATTTAGTTGTGCTTTAGAATGATTAAAAAGTCATTTTTGTTTACACTAATTTGAGGATCTATGATGTTGCACTCAATCAACTTAGTTTTTTGGAATACAATTTTCCTACACAATTTAGTTAAATTTTTCACATTTTTTCTATGATTGAAATATATCATTACAAAACTCTAATTCGATCCATATGTGACATTTACATTGTCTTAATTTAATTATATGACATTACTTCAATTTATCAAATTTATCTAAAATGTATATTCCATAACATTGAAATAATCATTTATTATCATTTATAATTTTTTGCTAATTTGTAGAATTTGTAAACGAGGTCTGATTGAGATAAAAAAATGATATAGGATACATCTTACCAAGCTTTATCAAATTAAATATTCTTTCTTTTTTTAATATCTTTTATGCCTTTCACATACTTTGCGAGATAATACAACTCGTACTTGATTTGGTAATCTAGGTTATTATACTCATTCTCTTTAGTATCTTTGAATGTAACTTTGTTATATGATTTATCTCATTTCTTCAAATGTTTTGCTTTTATTGGGTTTTGTTACTATGTAACATTAATTCTCCTTTTATTAGGCCATTAATATGCTTTGATATGATTATATTACATTGCTTTAATTTATTTATTTTCAACTTTAATATATATTTACTTAATATTAAAAAAATAGTTTTTTATTAAAATATTAGTATCTTGGAATCCAAAATTTTTATATAATTTATCTCTTTTCTACAAAGTTTTTCTTTGAATTGGTTAATTACTTTGTAAGTCTAAATCTCCAATGATGTGGCCTTTACATCTTCTTAATTAAGTTATATTATATTTATTCAACCTATCTTATTTTCACTTACATATGAATTAACCAAATATTATAGAAATAATTTATTATATTTAAACTTATTTGTATTCTTAAAATGTTTTAATTTGGCTTAGTAGTATTATTATGTAACTTTAAGTCTTCTCTCATGTGACATTTACCTCACTTTTATTTGGTTATATTATGTTACAAAAACTTATCTCATTTCTTATTTATTATATATTTTCGTAATACTAAAATAATATTTTATTATTTATTGTTATTCATTTTGTTAATTACCATTAATTTAAAATGAGGTATGATTGAGATTATACAATCATCATTGAATTCATGTCACTGAGTTTTATCCATTTAACTATTAATTTTTACTTTTTTAAATATTTTTAGTGGTTTTGGTGTGTTTCATTAGTGTTTTCAATTTGTACTGAATTAGGAAATGAGGATGCTATAGTCGATCTCCTCAGTACTTGGACTTCAACATTTCAATATAATTTTCTCATTTTATCAAATTTTCTACATAGACTTGTTTATGTTACATAACTTATAAATTATTCTTATTTATGCTTTATTATGTACTTACTCAATATTAATGTAATAATTTATTATTATTAATGTTTATTTAATTTTGTCATTGTTATTAATTCTGAACCACATTAGATCGAGAAAAAAAGTGATTGGACTTAGTCAAGAAGCTCTATCAAATTAAATATTCTTTATTATTTTTTCAAATATTTTTTTCTATAACGTTAGCATAATATTTTAGTCATCATGATACTACGTGATTTGATGATTGAGGATATTACACTAGATCTCTTTAGTATTTTGGAACAAAATTTCACCATACAATTTATCTCATTTTCCCAAATATTTTTCTTGAATTTTGTTATGTTAGTTTGTAACTCAAAATCTCTTTTTATGTGACCTTTATTTCAATTTGATTTGGTAATAATACATTGCTTCAATTTATAATTTTAAAATATTATTCATTAATATTAAGGTAAAAATTTATTATCATGTTTTGTTATTTAATTTTATAATTCACCATAAATCTAAATGACATCCGATTGGAAAGAAATAAATTTTGTTAGACTTATCTCCATGAGCTCTATCAAATTAAAAAAATTATTTTTATTATTTTTTAAATATGTTAATTTTAAAAGTTTTGGTATTCTTTTAACTGTTATTTTGATTCATACTTAATTTGATGGATTAGATTGTTAGACTCAACCTCTTTAATATCTTTCATTGCAACTTTTTCATACAACTTATCCCATTTTCAAAAAATTTTTGCTTTGTTTTTGTCACATTATTTTCTTACTCTTAATTTATTATTATTTATGCCTTTTTATTTTTGTAATGCATAGTAATTCCAATGGTGGTCTAATTAAGTAGAAAGAAATGTTGTTAGATTAATCTTAACAAGCTCTGTCAATTTAAATATTCATTTTTTACAATTTTAAATATTTTAGTTCCTAATATTATGGCACCACTTATAAGAAATTTAGGTTTCTATCTTTCTTTGTGAATGAGAAAGTTACACATGATCTTCTTAGTATCTTGGATTGGACCTTTTCTCTACAATTTTTCTAATTTTCTTGAATTATTTCTTTCATTCTGTTGCATTACTATGAAAGTATTACCTCAAGTAAAAAAAATAAGATGACTTTGATTTCATCATATTACAATCCTTTAATATATTTAATTTTACTTTTAATTATTCTTGTTCTTATTTACCTTTGTAATTCCTTTTCAAAAGTGATCTCATCGAGTCAAAACTAAACAATTAGAATCATCTTCACTAGCTCTATCTAATTAAATACTCATTATCAAATTTTTTTAATTTTTTATTTTCAAGAGTTTTGGCATAATTTATAAGAGATTTTTATTTGTACTTTAATTGATAATCAAGAATGTCATCAAAGGAACTTTCAAGTATAATTTGTCTCATTTTTTAAAATTTTTTTTTGATTTGTTTATATTACATTTCTTCAATTTATCTTATTTAAATTTTAGCACATATTTACTAAATATCAAAGTAATAATTTATTATTATTTAAGTTTATTCACTTTTGTAATTGATAATAATTCAAAAAAAGATTGAACGAGATGAAAAGAAAATCATTACACTATCTCGAAGAGCTGTATCTAAATAAATGACAATGTTTATGTTTTTCATTATTACCTTTGACTAATGCTTTAGCCCGTTTTATGAAAAATTTTGATTCGTACCAAATTTGATGAGCGAGGATGTCACAATCAATCTTCTCAATATCTTGTAATTAAAATATCCCATGCAAATTATCTTATTCATTGAACTTTAGTAGGCATTTTGATTAGTAACTTACTTTGCAATTGATGATGTTACACTAGAGCTTTAGAGTATCTTGGAATGTAACTTTCCTATAAACTTTATCTCCTTTATTAAGATTTGCTATATTGTGTTGGCTATGTTACTAATTAATTCTAACTATCATCTCATGTGACTGTAAAATCATATTTATTTTGTCACATTATGTTTCTTTAATTTATCCCTTTTCAGCTACAATATTTATATACTTAATATTGAAATAATGCTTTATTTTTATTTATGATTATGTAATTTGTCAATTAATAATAATTCCAAGCAATACATGAACAATATGAAATAAACATCACTTCACTCATTCCCATGAGATTTGTCTAACTAAATATTTATTTTTGTATTTTTAAATTTTTTTCTTGTTTTAGCTCATTTTACTGAGCATTTTTCTTCATACGTGATTTGATTAAGGATACCACACTTGATCTTGATACTATATTTTAAAGCAACTTTCCTATAAGATTTTAAAAGATTGATTATGTTCTTCTCTTTGATTTTGTTATATAATTATGAAATTCTATATCTCCATTCTTGGGACCTTTATATTGCTTATATTTGGCTATGTTATATGTCACAATTTATCTTATTTTTGCTTTATTATGTATTTACTTAGTATAAAAATAATAGTTTATCATTATTTATTTTTATTTAGTTTCATATTTGGTATTAAAGTTAGATGAGGACTATTCGACACAAAACAAGGGTCATTGGACAGATTTGTATTAGCTTTATGTAATTAAATATTCTATTTGAAATTTTGACATATTTAATTCTAACAGCATGACATCCTTCAAAAGTTATTTTAATTTTTATCTAATTTTATGATAAAGATCACTACATCGATCTGTATAATATCTTAGAATACAACTTTCTTATACAAATATTCACTTCTTTACATTTTTTGCTTTTATTTGGTTATATTAGTACGATGCTTTAAATCTCTTTGTGTGTGACCTTTCCATCGCTTTGATTTAGTTATATTATATTATTTCAATTTATCTAATTTTAAATTTAACATGTATTTACTTATAATTAAAATAACCTTTTTTATTATTTATGCCTATTTACTTTATTATTTTGTGGTATTCAAAAGGAAGTCTGATCGATATAAAATAAACATTATTGGACCCATCCAAATTACTTCTATCCTCTTAAAAACTCAATTTAAAATTTTTACATATTTTATTTTTTATGACTTTCGAATTCTTTACGAGGAATCATGACTTGTACCTAATTTAACAATCAAATACTACGCTTGATCTTGTTATTATGCTTAAGTGGGCTTTCTAATACAATTTATCTCATGCCTTTAATTTTTTATTTGGTTATATTACTATAAAAATCTAAATCTCCTTATGTGTGACCTTTATCTTGCTACAATTTATATCACTTCAGTTTTAATATATATTTACTATTAGTTATTCTTATTTTATTTTTCATTTTATGGGCATTCTAATAATGTTCTGATTGAGATGAAACAAATATTGTTAGACATATCTCGATGTCCTTTGTAGCATGGAATGCAAACTTCTCCTATATTGCCTTATTTATCCAAACTTGTTTCTTTAATTTTATTATGCTTCTAGGAACTTTAATTCTTCTTTTTTGTAACATTTGGATTACTTTAATTTAGTTATTTAACATTACTTCTGATTATTGCTTTTCTACTTCAATATATTTTTAATTTATTTTAAAATAATATTTTCTTATGATTTAATATTTTTTACAAATTCATACTTATTGAAAATGAGGTTCAATTGAATAAGAAAAACATCATTCAACCATAATCAACAAGCTCTATTAATTAAACATTTTTTTTACGTTTTTAAATATTTTTTATTTTTATACACTTTATGAGGTTTACTGGTGGTAAAACAAGTGTTGTTAGGCTCATTTATAGAAGCACTATCTAATTAAATATTCCTTTTCATATTTTTAAATATTTTTTAATATTTTAGCATACTTTAAGAGATATTTTTAATTGTGCCTAATTTTAAGATTTGTGATTTTACCCTCTATGTCCTTAATATCTTAAAATATAACTTTCTTAAAACATTTTTCTTATAAAAGTTTTCACTTTCATTTGGTTAGGTTACAATGAGACTCTAAATCTCATCTCATATGAACTTTGCATCACTTTAAATTAGTTATATTAAATTACTACAATTTATCTCTTTTAAACTTTAATATATTTCCGCTTAATAGAAAAATAATAATTTTCATTATTTATCTTTTTTTAATATGAAAATTTGTAGTAATTACAATTGAAATGTAATCATGATCGAGAAAATGTCAATGGTCTCACCATAACAAGTCATTGCCAATTGAATATTCTATTATATAGTTCTAAATATTTTATTTCTCATAATTATTTTAATTTTTTTTAGTTAATTTAATTCATACCTAATTTGATGATTAAGTCTATTACACTTTATCTCCTCAATATCTTGGAATAAAATTTTTCATACAATTTATATCTTTTTAAAAATGCTTCCCTTTGAATTTTTTATGTTACAATGAAACTATAATTCTCCTTTCATGTGACCTTTACTTTGTCTTGATTTTGTAATATTATAATTGTCAAGCCCCCACCTAACCAAGTACCATTATATAACAATATTATCATAAATTTGCTTAGCTATTACATCGAGTGAGGACAAATAACCAAAAACTATCAAAGGTGGGGACTCGAAGGTAAAACAAACACACACTTCAAAATTCGCAATATATATAAACACGAACATGTTTTTATAATAATCACACCAACCCCTCCCTTTGTTTTACACATCTAGTGAAAAGGGTTCTTTTGTAGCAGTACCATTCCCATCTCTCGGTGTAGTGGTTTCATGACTTGTGATGTAAGCACTAAATGAGATTTTATACATCTCAGTAGATAATTCTACATAGTTAACCAAGTAAATAAAAAGGTATAACAAAATACCATAAACAATAAAGATGAATCATATGCATCAAGTTAAAATCATACCATATGTCATCTATATAAGGTAATGCCAAATGAAAACCATAAAGAAATGCAAGTTCCTTATATAGTGTGTTATTACCGGGCCCAATTCCCTTTGATGCATTATCCTCTGGATCCAATCATCAATGACTGTCCTCTAGCCGACATCCAACCAAGCACATAACACTAGGCAGATATCTGATCCGAAGATCGATACCCTGCGATCCAACACGCTGAGCCTAGTGCCACCAGACAGGTATAGTACCATACCCTGCGATCCAACACGCTGAGCCTGGTGTAATCATCATGGAGTCATAGCACATAACACTAGGCAGATATCTGATCTGAAGATCGATACCCTGCGACCACACGCTGAGCCTAGTGGTGAGGATAATGTTCTCTGGGAATCAATTTTTTTTTCTACCTTTTCTAATCATGATTCCAAACAATTATGCCATATCAAAAGACATTTCTTTCCATATTGTTTCTTTCTTTTGATTTCATTATCATACCATTTTTTTTTTCTTTTTCAGTTTTCATGCAAATGCATAAGTAATCCATACCATAATATTTCTTTCTTTTTATGCCATAAATATATGCAACAATCAAAATTCTATAATAGTAAGAAAAGCATGTAAAAATACATAATATTGTGCTACATCACAGGGTTAGGAATTTATCTACCTGAATTTGCTGTACTAACCGTCATACTCACTTCTGTTTCTTCTTGATGTCCTACAAGCCCGTAAAATACAAAAATAATTAATTTAAATATGCTTATTAGTCAAAAATTGCTTTCTAAAAGCTTTCCCAAACACACCCCAAAATAAATCCCAAAAGGCGCTGAACCGGCCACGGTCTATGCTGGACCGCCCGCGCCCGTCGCTGAACTGCCCACGCAGAAAAACTTTCTAAAAGTTTTTCCAAACAGCTTTCTAAAACTGCGTTTTCTAAATTCCCAAATTCCTTACGCTGTCACTGGACCGCCCGCTAGGCGCGCTGGACCGCACGCTCTCGGAGCTGGACGGTGCGTGCTCGACGCGCTGCCCCGGTTCAATGCCTGGACCGGTTCAAGCTATATTTCTTTATATATATATATCTATATACATATATATATATATATACATATATATATATCTATATACATATATATATATATATACATATATATATATATATACATATATATATATATATACATATATATATATATACATATATATATATACATATATATATATATACTTATAGATATATATACATATATATATATATACATATATATATATATATACATATATATATATATATATCTATATATTTTTTTTTTTCTCTCTCATGTACGTCCGACCAAACCGAACCCTTTCGCTGGCGTTGAAACTGTCGTTTCACGCGATGTGTCGGTCGAATCCAGCTCCGCCTCCACCATCCCAGTCTCCCCCGCTCACTGGAACGCTTTAAACAATCCCGACGGCAATGAAATTATTTCTTACCTTATGGAAACCTTCGCCGGTCGTCACTGTCGAGTGCCAGAACTTAAGGAAATCCTCGCCGGCCGTCACTGTCGCGTTCCAATGCTTTCTGAAAGGACCGCGCGCACTCGGCATCCGGTTCAGCAGCTGCACCGGTCCAAAGCCTAGACCGGTTCACGCTATATTTCTTTATATATATATATACATATATATATATATTTTTTTTCTCTCTCCTGTACGTCCGGCGAAACCGAACCCTTTCGCTGGCGCTGAAACGGCCGTTTCACGCGCTGTGTCGGTCGAATCCAGCTCCGCCTCCACCATCTCGGTCTCCCCCGCTCACCAGAACGCTTTACACAATCCCGACGACAAAGAAATTATTTCTTACCTTATGGAAACCTTCGCCGGTCGTCCCTGTCGAGTGCCGGAACTTAAGGAAATCCTCGCCGGCCATCACTGTCGCGTGGCAATCCTCACGGAAATCCTCTTTGGAAGTTAGTATAGCGTGTTGAGACTTCTCTAAGCTGTTTTCCGAAATTTCGCAGTCGCACTCCAGCAACCTCTTCGCCGCCGTTTTTCGCAGAAGTGCTTTTCCAAACGCACCTGGGTCTGCCTTTTATAAACGCGGTCGAAACCGATAAGCCCTTGGTTCGTGAACCATGTTTTTGCTGAAAACCCCTTCTAAATTTTATATTTGCAAATATATCCTCCGCCAATCGGATTTGAACTAAGCCGACAGTTAAAAATTACAGATCTATCCTCTACGTTACAAATTTATCCTAAATCTTCAAAAATTCATAATTTATTCATTAGAGCCCCGAAAATTACAAATTAAACATCGTTGGATTCGTCTCACAGAGCTCTTTCGTTTAAGCAAATAAAATAAATAACATACGAAACACTGAGGCTGTTACAACAATACTTAAATTTATATCATTTAAAATTTAATATAAACTGATATAATATTAAAATAATAATTATTATTATGTGTGCTTATTTAATTTTATAATTAGTAGAAATTCTTAATAATGTCTGATTGAGACAAAACAAATGTCATTAGACACATCTCAAAAAGATCTATCTAATGAAGTATTCATTTATATATTTTTAAATATAATGGATCTTATTTCTTCTATTTGATTAAATACTACAATTTATGTTATCAAATATTTTTGGAAGAAAACATCCTATGCGTGATCTTTTTAGTATCTTCGAATGCAGCTTCACCATTTAATGAATCTCAATTCTTTTAATTATTTGCTTTGATTTTATTACATTAGTATGGAACTCAAACACTTTGCTTACATGACCTTTACATTGCTTTCATTTCATTATATCATATTACTTTAGTTTATATCTTTTCCTATTTATAAAATTTTTTGTTAATATTAAAATAATAATTTATTATAATTTATTATAATTTATGTATTTTCTTTGGTAATTCATAGTAATTCCAAACAAGGTCTGATTGAGACAAAACTAATATTATTAGACTCATCTAAACAATCTCTATCTAATTAAATATTCATTTATGTATATTTAGATATTTATTTTTTAAATTTTTTGGCATGTTATCGGAGACATTTTGACTGAAACCTAATTTGAAGATCACAAGTGTTACACACAATCATCTTAGCATTTTAGAATATAATTTTTCATATAATTTAACTCTTTTCATTAAGTGTTTTATTTTGATTTAGTTATATCTCTACGAAAGATAAATTCTCCTCCCATGCAACCTTTACATTACTTTGTTTTGGTTATATTACTTAGCTTCTATTTATCTCATTTCAACTTTATTATATATATTTTCATATTAAAATAATAATTTATTACTATTTAAGCTTATTTGTATTGGTTTATTCATTGTAGTTCAAAACATCTCATCAATATGAAACAAATGCATTGGACTCATCTCAATGTACTCTATCAAATTAAAGATTTGTTTTATGTTTTAAAAGTTTTTGGCAAACTCTACAAGGCATATCATTTTGTGCCTCGTTCGACGATCGAGGGTGTTACACTTGATCTCCATAATATCTTAGAATGCAACTTTCCCATACAATTTAACTCAATTCATAATACTTTTATCTTTCATTTGGTTATATTGTTGTGTAATTATAAATCTTCACTCATGTGACCTTTACATCACATTCTTTTAATTATATTTCATTGTTATGATTTAACTGATTTTAGCCTTAACATATATTTATCTAATATTAAAATAAAAATACATTATTATTTGTTCTTATTTACCTTAATATTTCATAACAATTCCAAAGGAAACTTGATTTATGCTAAACGATGATTGTTGGACTCCTCTTGACGAGCTATACCCAACAAAAGGTTCAGTTTCAAATTTTTATATATTTTACTTTCTATGACATTAGTATGTTTTAGAAAATATTTTGATACATATCTGATTTGAAAATCAAGAATGCCATGCTTAATCTCTAGAGTATGTTTGAAAAAAACTCTCCCGTATAGTTTAACTCGTTTATTTAGATTTTTGTTTTGATTTCATTATTTAATATAAAATTCTAATTCGCTTTTCATGTGCCCTTTACATCTCTTTAATTTGGCTGCAATACATGGCTTCAATATATGTCAATTAATGCATAAAATATATATTTATTTACTTAATATTAAAATAATATTTTATTATTTTTTAAGCTTATTTAATTTTCTAATTCAAAGTAACTACAAAAATGAATTATGTTTAAGTTGAAACAACTAGCGTTCAACTTGACTCAATGAGCTCTATCCAATTTAAAAAATTTTGATATTTTCAAATGCTTTATATTCTATGTTTTTTGCTCATTTTATGTGATGTTTTGATTCATGCTTGATTTGATGATCGATAATGTTACACTCACTCACTTGAGGGTCTTGAAATGCAAGTTTCTCATATTTTATTTCATTGTTTAAATTTTTTCTTTGATTTATTAATATTACAATGAAACTACAATTCTCCTCTAATTTGTCTTTTATATTACTTTGATTTTGTTATTTTAAATTTTTGTACTTGATCTCCTTTAAACATTAATATATTTTTAATTTATATTTAAAAAATAATTAATTACTATTTGTGCCTATTTAATTTATTATGCTATAAAATAATTCTAAATGAGTTTTGATTGAGACAAAGAAATCACATTAGGCTAGTGTCCTTTAGCACTATCTAGTTAAATATTCAATTTCAAATTTTTATGTATTTTTCTAGGGGTTTGGCATGAGCTAAGAGAAATTTTAATTCTTACCAAATTTGATGATCAGGTATGCTTTGCTGATTTGTGTAGTATCTTAGAATTAAAATTTTGTACTAGAATTTGTCTTATTTTGTTAAATAATTTTCTTTTGTCTTGTTATCTCAATAAGAAGCTCTAAATATATATTCTCATGTGAACTTTGCATTGCTTTTATTTGGTTACATTACCTTGTTTCAATTTATCTTATTTTAACTTTAACTTATACGTACTTAATGTTAAAAAAAATTGTTTATTATTATTTAGGCCTATCTACTTTGGTATTTTAAAGTAACTCTAAAGGAGATTTGATTGTGATGAAAAAAATATCATTGCACTTATCTCGACAAGTTCTATCCGATAAAATATTCAGTTTTAATTTTTTAGAAAATTTATTTTTCATAGATTTAGCATGTTTTGTGAAACATTTTTATTTTTACCTTATTTGATGGTTAATGATTATACACTTGAATTTCTTATTACCACATCGTTTTGATATATTTTACCTTATTTCTTCAAAGTTTTTTCTTTAATTAAGTTATTTTGCTTTGAACATATAAATCTTCTTCAATGTGTCATTTAAATCACTTTGATTTTTATATATTATATATTTTAAATTTATTTCAATTCAAATTTAATATATTTATATATATATATATATATATATATATATATATATATATATATATATTTAATTAATATGAAATTAAATATTTATTATTTCTTATGTCTATTTGCATTGTCAAATTATAGTAAGTTTAATTGATGCCTAACTAAGATAAAACAATCATTATTGGACATGTGTTAATAATATTTATAAAATTAAAAATTAAATTTGAAATTTTTAATAATTATTTCTATGGCTTTGGCATGCTTTACAAGACCTTTTTCTTCATGCTAGATTTTGTGATCAAGGATGTAGCACATGATTTCTATAATATCTTGGAATATAACTTTCTCATATAATTTATCTCATTTTCTTCAATGTTTCAGCATAGATTTTTTTGTACTACTATCCCTAAATCCCCTCTTGTGTGATATTTACATTGCTTTGATATGGCTTTATTCCTTATCCCTATTTACTTTGGTATTTTTTTATAAATCAAAAAGAAGTTCGATCAAGATGACATGAACTTTATTTGATGCCTCTCAACTAGTTCTACATATTAAATGTTCATTTCAATGTTTTAAATATTTTATTTTTTAGTGTTTTCGCATGTTTTATAAGACTTTTTTAGTCATCGTTAATTTTATGATTAAGAGTGCTATACTTAATCTCGTTATATCTTGGAATAAACTCTCTCATAAAATTTATCTTATTACTTCGATATTTCTTGTTTATCTTGTTAAATTAATATGTAACTCTAAATCCCCTCACATGTAATCTTTATGCCACTTTAAATTAGTTACACTACATTGCTACAATTTATCTCATTTCTATTTTAGTATTTATTTACTTACTTTTAAATTATATTTTATTATTATCTATTTTTATTTAATTAAGTAATTTAAAGTAAATCGAAAAGAGGACTGGTCGAGGCAAAACAAACACCCTAAGAAAATAAAATTATTATTAGTTTTTTTAAAAAAATTATTATTAATTATTTTGCTCACTTTATGAGTCATTTAAATTTGAACTTGATTTTATGATTAAGGATGTTACACTTGATCTACCTTGTATCATGGAATGCAATTACCTTTATAATTAATCTTATCTTTTCAAATATGTTTTGCTTTAATTTTGTTATGTTACTATGTACTCTAAATCTCCTCATGTATGACCATTACATTACTTTTATTTTTTTATATTAAATTGTTTCAATTTATTGGATTTGAACTTTAATATATATTTACTTAATATCAAAATAATTATTTTTATTATTTATACTAATTTACCTTTCTAATTTTCTTTAACTTTAAATTCTATTTGATGGAGATGAAAAAAACTTTGTCATACTTGACTTAATGAGCTCTATCAAATTAAATATACATTTTTTTTATTTTTTTAAAATATTTTATTCTCTCTAATTTTTGGCATCCTTTATTAAAAATTTTTAGTTACACCAAGTTTTATAATCGAGCCAATTTTCCTAGATCTTCTTCATATCTTTGATGCAAGTTTCTACTTTTATCTCTTTAATGCTTCAAAATATATTTACTAAGCATTAAAATAAAAATTAATTATTGTTATTTAATCCTATTTACATTTCGAATTCATAATAATTCAAATTGATGTTTGACGAAGTCAAAATGAATGTTTTTGGAATCGTTTCAATGGGTTCTCAAATTAAATATTGATTTCTATATTTTTTTAAATTTTACATTCTAGGATTAGCCTTTCATGATTTAAAAAAAAATTAATTTGTCCCAAATTAGATATTGGATGATGTCACATTGGATATCCTTAGTATCTTTGAGTGAAACTTTGTCAAAGAATTTATCTCATTTCATTTCATTTTCCACTTTGATTTCATTATACTAGTATTTAAATCTAAATATGCTATCATGTAACCTTTGCATTACTTTGTTTTGGTTACATTACATGGCTTCACTTTTTCTGATTTCAACTTTAGTATTTATGTAATTTTTATTAAAATAATAATTTTTATTAACTAATCTTATTATTTTGGTAATCCACGACAATGCAAAATGAGATCCGATTGAGACAAAAAAATTTTCATGGGACTTATCCAAATGAGCTATATCCCATTAAATATTTATTTTTATGCATTTAAATATTTAGTTTTTTTTTAAAATTTAGCATGCTTTAGAAGAAATTTTAATTCTTATCTTATTTGAAGATAAAAAACACTACAATCAATCTTCTTAATATCTTAGAATATAACTTTCCCATCTAATTTGTTACATTTCATTAAGGTTTTTACATTGATTTGATTATATTACTACAAAACTCTAACTCTCTGCTCATGTGTATATCACTTTGATTTGGTTATATTATACTACTTAAATTTAACTCATTTTAGCTTTAATATATATTTTTTAATATTAAAATAATAATTTATTATTATTTATACTTATTTAATATGGTAATTGAAAGTAATTCTATAAAAGTGCTTTTATTATGGATGAATAAACATAGTTGATCTCAACTCAATGAGTTACATGCTATTTGATATTTATTTCTATATTTTTAAATTTTTTATTTTCTATAGCATCAGTAAGATTTAGGAGATATTTCATTATTTGAAGATGGAGAGTGTCCACTCAGGTTCCTTAGTATCTTGGAAAGCAACACTTTTGTACAATTTAACTTATTTTCATAAAAGTTTTACTTTAATTCAGTTAGACTACTATGAAACTCTAACTTTCCACTTGTGTGGCCTTTGTATTACTTTGATTTAGTTAAATTACAATGTATCTATTAATCTCTTATAAATTTTTATATATGTTTATTTATTCTTAATATAATAATTTATTATTAGTTATGTTTACTTTAGTGGTTCAATGTAATTGCAAATGTGCTTAGATCTACATAAAATAAATGCCATGTTGTTCAACTCAATCTATTCTAAACATTTAAATATGCACTTTAAATATTTCTCATTATTTTTAATTTCTTATATTTTGCATGCTTTATAAGTTATAAATTTGTTCATTAATCAGGTATGAATCGAATAAACTTGTAAAGCATGCCAAATATAACTTATAAAGTAATAATATGGAATAAATTAACTAGAAGAAATTTAGTGCTTCATAGTAATAATATGGATTGAATAAACTTGTAAACTATTAAGAGGAAATTTAGTGCTCCACAGTAATAATATGGAATCAAAGTAAAATCCTTAATGAAATTAGATAAATAATATAAGTCCTCTCATATGCTTTATATTTGTAATTCAAGAATGTCATATTCATTGTCATTACTATTTTGGAATGCAATCTTTTGCCACAAAATAAAAGAAATAAAAAGTAAAAAATAATATGTTTTATTGAACACTGTTTGGAATTCATGTGAAATAACAAAATAAATAAACATAAACAATAGGAAATTTTTATTTCAATAATAGGTAAAACATTTTAAAGTTATAAACAGATAAATTTAAATAATATAATATCACTAAATTGAAAACAAAATTGTGAAAAACTTTTCCTAAATTGTATAGGAGATCTACTTTCTAAAGAGCTAAACATATTGAGTGTTACACTCACAATAGTCAAATCAAGTACCAAATGAAATATGCCATAAATAATGAAGAAATCCAAATAATGGAACATTTAAAACTATAAAAATGTAAATTTAATTGAATAGAATGCATCGAGACTAGTCCAACAACTCTTGCTTCATCTCAATCTAACATCATTTGGAGTTATTATAAGTTACCAAATTAAGTAAATATAAATAATAATCAATAATCATTTTCATAATAAGTAATTATATATTAAAGCTAAAAAGATAAAATTGAAACATTTTAATATAACAAAAGATAAACAATGTAAACTTTCCACAAGAAGAGCTTTGTCATAATATAAAACATTCTTATGAAGAAAGTTTAAAAATGAGAAAAATTATTTAGTATATTTCCATTTCAAAATAATAAATAAATCAAGATTAAAACTCTCACATTCCAAATAAGGAACAAATCTAAATTTTTTGTAAAGAATGCCAAATCCCTAAAAAATTACATTTTTAAAAATGTAAAAAATAAATATTTAATTAAATAGAGCTCATCATGTGTATTAATCCAATGTTTTTTTGCCTTTATCACACCTCATTTGTAAGTACTATGAATTAAAAATATTAAAAAGAATAAATAATATTAAATTATTGTTTTAATATTATGTAAATATATAAAAAGGTATAAATAAGACTTATTCAAGTAATTTAATCATATACAATTAAAGTGATGTGAAGATAACACTAGTAGAGAATTTAACTTTCAAAGTAGCATAATCAAAGCGAAAATATTAAAGAAAAGGGATAAATTATAAAAAAAAAGTTACTCTCTAAGATACTATGAAGACTGAGGGAAACATCCTCAATCATAACATTATTTATGAAATAAAATGCTGCTTGACGAATGTAAAAAGTTCAAAAATAAAATATTTTAAAAATATATAATTAAATATTTAATTAGATGGAGTTTGTCAAGATGAGCCGAACAATGTTCTTCTGTTTTGATATGATGTCTTTTGGAATTATAAAAATTATCACATTAAATGTAAAGTGATCTAAAGGTAACACAAGAGGAAAAAAATCAGAGTTTCGTATAACATAATAAAAGTAAAAAATCTAAAGTTATGAGATAAATTACAAGAGAAATTTGTTTTACAAAAAAATAAAGAGATTCAGAGTAACATGCTCGACCATCAAATCATCTATGATTCAAAATGACACAAAAAACATGCTAATTTCTTAGAAAAGAAAATATTTAGATGTTTAAAAATGAATATTTAAAAGCATAGTGCTAATCGAGATGAGTCTAATTGAATATTTATTTTTATATTTAATAATTTTTATTTTCTAGCGTTTCAGCATAGTTTATTAGACATTTTGATTTACAAAAAATTTGATAATCAATGATAATACACTCCATCACCTTAGTATTTTAGAAAATAACTTTTCTAAAAAATTTATGCCATTTTCTCAAATTTTCACACCACTTTACTTATATCATTGTGTTAAAATTAATCACCTTTCATGTGAAATACATTGCCTTTATTTTGCTGTAAAACATTACTTCAATTTATCTCAATAAAGTTATACTAAATATTTACTCAACCTTAAAATAATAATTCTTTTATTATTTATGCTTATTTATCTAATTAATTCATTTTATTTCCAAATTAGATGAGTTCAAGATGGAATAATTATCATCAGACTTGTCTTTACGACCACTTGCAAATCAAATATCTATTTCTTTAATATATTTTATTTTTTTGAGTTTTGGCACACTTTACAAGATATTATGATTCATGCTTTATTTGATGATCAAGAATATTGCACTCGATTGCCATAATATCTTGAAATGTAACTTTCCCAAAGAATTTATCTATTCTCTCCTAATATTTTGCTTTGCTTATGTTATATTACTATGAAACTCTAATTCTCTTGTCGCATGATCTTTGTCTCTTTTACACTTTGTTATATTACATTTCTTCAATTATTTTTATTTTTAGCATTAAGATATATTTACCTAACAATAAAATAATTTATTATTATTATTTTTGTTTTTTAAATTTTTGTAATTTATAGTAATTCCAAATGAGGTCTGATCAAGAGGAAACAAACATCATTGTAATAATCTTGTCAAGCTCTGTCTAAACAAATATTCATTTTTTTATTTTTTTTTAATAATTTTTTTTTTGTTATTTTGTCATATTTTATGTTTCT
The DNA here is from genome assembly GCA_023846275.1 of Vanilla planifolia. Taxonomy (NCBI): domain Eukaryota; kingdom Viridiplantae; phylum Streptophyta; class Magnoliopsida; order Asparagales; family Orchidaceae; genus Vanilla; species Vanilla planifolia. Next base: position 976,046 of record JAIUJO010000015.1, on the reverse strand, counting down.
ATTCATACCAGATTTGATTTTCAAGGATGTTGCACTCATTCCTCTTAATAGCTTCAAATGCTCTTTTCTTTAGTACTTTTTCTTATTTATTCAAATAGTTTACTTTGATTTTCTTATATTACTATTAAACTCTAAATTTCTTTATTATTGCTTCTTATTCATAGCTTTTGCCATTGCTAGTTCTTAGTAATTCCTAAGGAAGTTGGATCGAGATACAACAAATGTCAGCTGTATTCTTTATGACAAATTTAAATTTTTGCCTAATTTGACAATCAAGGTTACCATACTTAAACTTCTTAGTATCACACACTACATCTTTCTCACATAATTTATCTCATTTCTAATAATTGTTTTCTTTTATTTTTTTATACTATTATGAAACTCTAATTGTCTTTTTATGTAACCTTTACATGTCTTTGATTTTGGTATATTAGAACCTCTAAATATATTCCATTTAGTGTTTAATAGATATTTACATAATATTAAAATTAAACTTTCCTATAAAGCTTGCCATCATGATAAAAAATTTAAATTATTAAAAATATAAAAATATATTTAATTATTTATGGTTATTTAATTTTTTAATTTGTAGCAATTCGAAAGGGAAGTTTTTTGGAGACAAACAATGATCATTCGATTCAACTCGATGAGCTCTATATAATCAAATTTAATTTTTATTTTTTTAATAATTTAATCTTTTTATTATGATGGAAACCTTTATATGAAAGTCATTATGAACTTGATTTGATGATTAATAAAGATATACTCCATCTCTTTAATATATTTTAAAGCAACTTTTTAGAATTGTTTATCAAACTTCCTCAACTTTTTGCTTTGATTTTTTTATATTATATTGATCAAATTTATCTCATTTTAACTTTAATATATAGATACTTTACACTAAAATAATATTTTATAATCATTTATTCTTATCAAGGACTTATGCACTATCTTCTTAGCATAAAAAATTGTAACATTCATTTGTAATTTTGCTCATTTTTTCAAATGTTTCATTTTAAATTTGTTATATCTCTATGTAATACAGAATCTTATTTTATATGACTTTTACATGACTTTTTTAGATATAATTTATATTTTTGTGTTTCATATTTTTGTTTTAATATATATTTACTTAATATTAAAATATCAATTTGTTATTATTTATGGTCATTTCCTTTATTAACTCACAATAATTACAAGAAAAAACTAATCAAAATGAAATAAACTCTGGAACTTATTTTAATGAGCTTTATCCAATTATCTATTCTTTTCTTTCTTTTTAACTATTTTATTTTTTGGGGTTTTGGCATACTTTATGAGACATTTCAATTTGTACCTAATTTGATGATTAAGGATGTTCCACTCAAACTTCTTAGTGTATTCAAAAGTAACTTCCCAATACAAATTATCTTAATTCACATTTGTTTTTTATTTATATCACTACATAACTCTAAATCTTGTCTCGTGTGATATTTACATTGATATGATTTAGTTATATTACATTGTTTTGATTTATTTAAGTATAGCTTGAACTTATAATTATTTAATATTAAATTATGATTTATAATTTTTTATTCTTATTTCCTTGAGTGCTTCACATTATTCAATAGTAGATGCGATCAAATAGAAACAATCATCATGGGACTGATCTTAATAAGCTCAATGTGATTAAAATATTAATTTTTATATTTAAAAATATTTTACTTTTTTTTTATGGCAAGTTTCATGACTCATTTTGATTTGTATCTTTATTATAGTCATAGATGTTGCACTTAACTAACCTAAAACCTTGGAATTCACCTTTCTCATTGAATTTATATTATTTCAAATTTTGTATTTGATTTAGTTATATTATTATGTAACTCTAAATGTTTTTTGTGTCACTTCTATTTTACAATGATTTTTTTATTACATTGGTTTAATTTTTCTCATTTCAACTTAGATATTTAATTAATTATTATTAAAATAATAATTTATTATTATTTAAGCCCATCAATTTTAGTAATTCATAAAAATTCTAAATGACATTAATATGAGATTAAATAAATGTTATTGGACTTGTCATGATGAGATATATTCAATCAAATACTTAATAAAATTTTTTATAGATTTTATTTTCTATGAATTTGTGATTCTTTACAAAATATTTTAATTTCTAACTGATTTGATGTTCATAGACATTACACTCAATCTACTTAGTATGTTGAAACTAAACATTCCCAAATAATTTACCTTTTATTTAAATGTTTTCCTTTGATTTTGTTATATCACTTTGTTGTGTTTAGTCTCTTTAATGTGACTTTTACATCACTTTGAATTGCTTGCTTACATTGCTTCAATTTATCTTATTTCAACTTCAACAAATATTTTATTTATTTTAAAATCATAATTAAATATTCTTTATTCATAAGTACTTTAGTAATTCACATAATTTTGAAAGGAGATCTAATCAAGATGAAACAATACTATTGGAGTCATCTCTATGAGCTCTACCTAATTATATGTGTTTTTCTAACTTTTAAGTATTTTATTTTTTTAGGTTTTCAATACTTAATGAGATATTGTCATTGATACCTAACTTAACTATAAAGGATATTACCCCAAATGTCTTTAACATCTTAGAATGCAACTTTCATATAATTTTCACCTCATTTCTTCAAGTTTTTCTTTTTTTATTTGTTATATCTCTACGTAACTCTAAATTTGATCTAGTTAGTGTGAATTTACATCATTTTAATTTGGTTATGTTGGATTAATTTATCTTAATTCATATTCTGTATTTTCTTATTTAATAAAAAAATAATTTATTATTATTTATGCTAATTTAATTTTTTATTCATAGTATTTAAAATGAGTTTCAATAGAGATGAAACAAAACTCATCTCAATCTACTATATTAAATTAAATATACATTTTTGTATCCTTTAATATTTTATTTTTTATTAATATTTCATGTTTTGAAGCCATTTCAATTCTTACCTGATTTAATGATCAAGTTTCTTATACCTGATCTCCTTAATATCTTTGAATACAACATTACCATACAATCTATTTTGTTTCCTCAAAATGTTTCTTTGATTCTACTAAATTACTATGCAACTCTAATTCTCCTCCCCTATTACCTTTACATCACCTTAATTTGGTTGTAAAACATTATATCTCATTTCAAGTTTAATATATATTCACTTATTTTTGAAATAATAATTTATTATCATTTTCACTTATTTACTTTGGTAATTCTCATTAAATTCCAATGAGCTGTGATCAATAGGAAACAAGTGTCATTATACTAGTCGCAACAAGGTCAATTCGTTTAAAAAATTATCTCTATAGCTTAAAATATTTTATTTTCTTTGATTTTGGTATGCTTTAAAAGACATTTCTATTAATACTATATTTGATGATCGAGGATGTTATATTAAATCTCTTTTGTATCATATAGTATAACTTTCTTATATAATTAATCTAATTTCTTCCAATTTTGTTGTGATTTTGTTTTATTATTATGGAACTCTAAATCTCCTCACATGCAACCTTAACATAACTTTGATTAGGTTATATTATATTATTTTAATTAATCTCATTTCAACTTTAATATATATTTACTTAATATAAAATAAATAATATATTTATCTATGCTTATATGCTTTAGTAATCATAGTAATTGCAAATAAGATACAACTAGAATGAGATAAATTTCAATAGAATCATCTTGACAAGCTCTACTTAACTAAATATTTATTTTTATATTCCTAAATATTTTGTTAATGTTTTTGGTACCTTTTAAGAGATGTTTTGGTTCATACCAGATAAGACTGTTAAGGATGCCACACCCGACCTCCTTAGTATCTCGATATTTAACTTTCAACTATAATTTATATTGTTTTATCAAATATTTTTCATTATATTGGAAAAATTACAAACTCTAAATCTCATATTGTGAGATTTTCTTAAATTATATTAGTTCAATTGATCTCATTTTATTTTTTAATATACATTTACTTAATATTAAAATATTATTTTTCACTTGTGTCTTATTTGCTTTTTTCATTTACACTAATTGAAAATGGGGTTATATCTAAACAAAAAAAATAATTTTACTCGTCTCTATTTGATATGTCCAACAAAATATTTATTTTGCACAATTTTTTGTCTTACAAGACATTTCATTGGACTCCTTGTCACATGCATTATATATAATCTATATTTCTTTCTATATTTTTTATTTTGGTTTTAGTTTTGATACATTTTATGAAATATTTTGATTTGTATTGGATTTGACAATCATAGATGCTACAATTGATCTCTTTTATTTCTTAGAATAAAGCTGCCTAGAAGAACATTTCTTACTCCATCAAATTTTTTAGAATTTAATTTTATGTATTGTTTACATTACTTTAATTTTATTATATTACATTAATTTATAACATTTTAGGATGATTAACAATTTACTTAATAATTAAATAAAATATTTTTATTATTTATGCTTATTTATGTTTGTAATCTAAAATAATTCCAAATGACTTCTGATAGAGACAAACTAAATCTTATTGGATTCATCTCAATAAGCTTTATACAATAAAGAAATATTTTCCATGTTTTAAAATATTTTAGTTTCTATGATTTGGCATGCTTTAAGAGAAATTACTGCTCTCACTACATTTTATAATCAATGGTATTATTCTGAAACTCTTTAATATCTTGGAATACAACTTTCCTAAATAATTGTTTCATTTCTTCAAAATTTTAGCTTGGACTGACTTGTTTTACTGAGTTACTATAAATCTTCTCTCATTCCACCCTAATATTTTTTTGCTTTAGTGATATAACATTACTTTAATTTTTAACATTTAGTTTAATATATTCTTAATTAATATAATAATAATAATTTTTTATTATTTTTTCTTATTTACATTGATAATTGTTATGATTGAGTTCAAATAAATGTCAATTAAGTTGTCTCAATAAGTTCTATTCATTTAAGTATTCTTTTATATTTTTTTTCATGTTTTTGATTTTTTTTTATCTCTTTCATGTACATTATTAGATAATTTTATTCATACCTGATTTGATGATAATGGATGTTACCTTTAATGTTCTTAGTATCTTAGAATATAAATTTTTCATACAATTTCTCTTAATTCTAAAAATGGTTCATTTTGAATTTTTTATTTTACAATGTAACTATAATGTCCTCTAACGCAAACTTCTTCAATTTGGAAAAAAATATAATGCTTGAACTTATAATATTTTTTCTTTAATATTATTTTATTCAATATTATCATAAAAATATGTCAATATTTATGCTTATTTATAGTTGTAATTTGTAGTAATTACAAATGAGGACTGATCATGACAAAATAGATATCATTGAACTAATTTCGATTAGTTATATCTAATTAAAAATTTATTTTTATTTTTAAAATATTTTTATTTTTTATGATTTTAGCATACCTTTGGAGACATTTTTATTCTTACATTATTTAACAATTACAAATGTTTTACTCATTATCCATGGTATGTTGGAATGCAATTTACATATATAATTACTCTCATTTCTAGTATTGTTTTCTTTGATTTGGTTAATTTTCAATTAACCTATAATTATCCACCTGTGTGAACTTTCCATTATTTTTATTTGCTTATACTACATTTCTTCAATTTATCTCATTTCAATAATTTTCTATATTTACATAATATTAAAATAATAACTTATTATTTATGCTTATTTCTTTTGTAATGCACAATAATTATAAATTAGGTTTGATCAAGCAAAAACAAATATTGGACTCTTCTCAACTAACTTGATCAAAAAAATATTCATTTATATATTTTTTTAAATATTCTATTATCTTGGGTTTAGCAATTCTTATTAGATAGCTCAATTTATATCTTATTTAATGATATAGAATGTTGCACTCGATCTCCTTAGTATCCTTGAATGCAACTTTCACATATACTTTATCTTGTTTGTTGAAATGTTTAACTTTGATTTGGTCATATTACTATGAATTGTTGTTCTTATCCTGTTGGACCATTATATTACTTTGATTTTGTTATGTTATATTACTTTAATTTATTACATTTAAGCTTTAATATATATATTTAATTAATATTAAAAATGAAATTCTTTAATATTTATGCTTATTTAATTTTGTATTTCAAAGTTTTTCAAAAAGAGGTCTTATTGAAAGCAGACAAATGTCGATACACTTTCTTGATGACCTTTATTGAATTAAATATTCAATTAATATTCTTTTAATATTTTATTTTATTAAAGGCTTTTGCTCTGTATTTGATATTTTTATTCATTCTTTATTTGGTATTTTTATTCATTCTTTATTTGAAAATCGATGATATTGCACTTAATCTTCTTAATATATTTGAATGTGACTTTCTCATATAGTTTATCTCATTTCTCTATTTTTTTACTTTAATTTGCTTATATCACTATTTACACTAAATCTCCTGTCATGCAACATTTACTTTATTTTTATTTAGTTATAATACATTGTTATAAGTTATCTAATGTTAGTTTTAATATACATTTACTTAGTATTAAAATAGTAATTTAACATTATTCATGATAATTTAATATGGAAATTAGTAGTAATTGAAAATGAGGTCCAATTGAAATGAAATAAACATCATTAGTCAAGTCTTTATGAGTTCTATTTGATTAAATATTCTTTTTTATATTTTTAAAATAACTTTTCCCTATGGTTTTCCCATTCTTTAAGAGGTATTTCAATTTATACCTAATTTTCTTATCGAGGATGTTACAGATGATCTTCTTAGTATCTTGGAATGTAATTTTTCTATATAATGTTTCTTATTTTCTTCAATATTTTACTTTGATTTTTCTATATTACTATAAAGCTTTAACTCTCCTTTCATGTGATAATTACATCATTTTCATTTGGTTATAATGAATTGCTTTAGTTTATCTCACTTGTAGTTTATTAGATATTTATTTAATTTTAAAGTAGTAATTTATTATTATTATTTTTATTTAGTTTGGGAATTCATTTGTAATTCAAAATGAGATCAGATTGAGACAAAAGAAATGTCATTGGTCTCATCCTAATAAGACTTATACAATTAAATATTCATTCTTATATTTAAAAAATCTTATTTTATGCTTTCAGGAAACATTATGAGTCATGTTAATTTTTACTTTATTTTCCTATTATTGAAATACGTATTTATTATTATTTATACATATTTATTTTTATAATTAATAGTAATTCTAAACATAGTCTCATCAGGAAAAATAAAAATCATTAAACTCATTTTGATGAGGTTTATGAAATTAAATATTCATTTCAATGTTTTTAAATATTTTATTTTTGAAGGTTTTGACATGCTTAATTTTTATTTGTACTTGATTTGATGATTAACTATTTTGCACTCAATCTCTCTAATATCTTAAAATACAAATTTTTCGTATAATTTATCTAATTTATTAATTTTTTTTAATTTTGTTAAATTATTTTTTAACTCCAAATCTCATAACATGTGATCATTTTAACACATTAATTTGGTTAACTACATATATTTACTTTATCAAATTTTAGCTATAATATATATTTACTAACTATTAAATTAATAATTTATATTTCTTAAAAATTTTATTTCTTATGGTTTTGGCATGCTTGCTGAGGAATTTTTATTTGTACCTAATTGGACCATTGACGATGTAACACACCTCATTACTATCCTAAAATTTCACTTTCTCAAAGAATTTATTTCAATTATTTAAATATTTTATTTTAATTCACAATAATTCTAATCAATGTTCGATCATTATGAAATAGACATCGTTGGAGTTAGCTCGATTATCATATCCATTTTCATATTTTTAAATATCTTATTTTCTTTGTCTTTAGCATGTTTTAAGAGATATTTTTTTATTAATATTTGATTTAAAGATCGAAGTTAATATTCTCGATCTCTACACTTTCTTTAATATAAGCTTCTAATACAATTTATTTCAATTTTATTAATTTACCATTTGATTTGGTTATGTCAATATGTAACTCTATATCTCTACTCATCTAGCCTTTACATTACTTTGATTACTTATATTAGGCTACTTCAAGTTGTTTAATTTTAATTATAATATGGATTTGTATAATATTAATGTATTATTTTTTATTTACTAATTATGGTAATTTGCAATAATTTTAAATGAGATGGAAATGGGATGAAATAGAAGTCATTACCTAAATTAGTCTCATTAAACCTCAACATATCTTTATTTAACAATGAAATAAGTTTTTTGTTATTAATTTTTTTTGCTATAGTAAATCATAGTAATTTCAATCAAGGCACAATCGAGATGAAATAAACTAGTTTGAATTGACAATTGACAACTGCACAAATAAAAATTCATTTACATGTTTATAAATATTTTTTAAAATTTTTTCTTCCTTTATTTGATATTTAAATTCCACAATTTTGATTATTGAGGATGCTACACTTAATCCTCTTAATGTCTTAGAATGCAACTTTCTCAAATAATTTGATTCATTTCTTCAAATATTCTGCTTTCATGTCGATATATTACTAAATAACTCTCAATCTCTACTAATGTAACCTTTTTTCACTTTGATATTGTTATATTATATTTTTTTCATTTTTTTTAATTTCTACTTTAGTATATATTTACTTAATATTAAAAAAATAATAATTTACCATTTTGCTTATTAACTTTAGTATTTCATAACAATGTTAAACAATATTTAAGTAGTATGAAAAAAATGTCATCGAACTCATCTAAATTTGTTTTGACCAACTAAATATCCATTTCTGTATTTTTAAATATTTTAGTGTCTATAGTTTTTTTGTTTTATGAGATGTCGCGATGCGTGCATGATTTAGTGCTTGAGAAGGTTACACTCTGTCTCCTCGGTAACTTTAAATGAAATGTTTCTTGTATAATTTCTCTCAATTTTCAAATGTTTTATTTAAAATTTGTTATAATACTGAGAAGCACTAATTCTCCTCCTATCTAACTTTTTTATCTTTTTGATTTAGTTATATTTAATTGCTTTAATTTATATAACTTTAACTTTATTATGCATTTATTTAATATTAAATAATAATTTACTATTACTTATGAATTATTTTTTTATGATTCATTTTAAATTATGATGAGCTCCAAATGAGATAAAAAAAAATATTATTAGACTAGCCATTATAAGCTCCATAGAATTATATATTTATTTTTATGTTTGTAAATATTTGTTTTTTAGTTTTTTGACACATAGTGATAGATATTTCAATTCAAACCAAACTTGGCAATCTTAGGTGCTATACTCGATTTCCATAGTTTTTCAAAATAAGCCTTTCCCATAGAAATTATATTATTTCTATGAATATTTTGCTTTGATTTAGTTATACTATTATGTTACTTGAAATCTCATCCCGTAAGACCTTTATGTTGCTTTGATTTGGTTATATTATAATTCTTTCATTTATCACTTCTCAACTTTATTATATATTTACTTAATATTAAAATAATAGTTTATTATTATTTATGCTTATTTAATTTGGTATTTTTTTGTAATTTTGAGTGAGATCTAATTGAGAAAAAAATAACATCATTGGACCTAACTCTATTAGCACTATCTAATGAAATATTCATTTCCATGTTTTGAAATATTTTATTTCACATATTTTTAATAGATTTTATGAGAAATTTTGATTTATAGTTGATTTGACATTTGAAGATATTGTAGTTGAACATTTTTGTATCTAGGAATGTAACATTCTCAAATCATTTATCTTATTTCTTCAAATATTTTCTTCAATTGGCTATGTTACAATGTAACTATAAATCTTTTCTTATATGAATACATCAATTTGATTTCATGACGTAACATTGCTTTAATTTATCTCATTTTATGTTTTAATATAAATTTACATCATATCGAAATAATAATTTAAAATTTTTTATGATTAGGTACTTTGAAAATTCAAAGTAATATAAAGTGAAGACTAATCAATAAGAAAGAAACATCATTGCTTTGCCTTAACGAACTCTATCCAATTTTAAATATTTATTATATATTTCTAGTTCATTTTTATTATTGTGGCATGCTTTATGAGGCATTTTTATTTATACCTTATTTGGTGATCAAACATGTTACACATGATCTTTATAGTATCTGGGAATGTAATTTCATGTATAATTTATCTCATTTCTGCAACGTTTTCATTTTTATTTGTTGTATTACTATGTAACTCAAAATAACCTTTAATATGTTTCTTACTTTCCTTTTATTTGGTTACAATAGATTGATTCAATTTATCTTATTTCGTATTTAATATATATATACATATATATATATATATATATATATATATATTCTTGATTTTAAAATAATAATTAATTTTTATTTATGCTTATTTATAAATGTACTTTATAATAATTTTAAATGAAGACTCATCTCAATGAGTGATATTCAAATAAATATTAATTTTTTATTTTTTTAAATGATTTAATTTTTATGGATTTATCATACATGATGAGGCATATTTATTCATATATTTTTTTGATTATCAAAGACACTACACATGATCTCCTTAGTTTTTTGAAATATAATTTTCTCATGCAATTTATCTCATTTTCATCAAATGTTTAGTCTTTATTTTGTTATATTACAATGAAGCTTTAGTTCACCTCTCATGTGACATACATCATTTTGATTTGGTTAAATTATATTTTTTTAAGTCGCCCCATATAAGATGTATTATATATTTAGTTAACATTGCAATAGTAATTTATTATTATTTATGCTTATTTATTTTTATAGATCACAATAATTCAAAATTAGCTCCAATAGAGTAAATAAAACTTCCTTCGACTAGTCATCATAATGTTTCTCCATTTAAAGATTTAGTAATATATTTCTAAATCTTTTATTTTTTATGTCTTTAGCACATGTTTTGAGTTAATTTGGTTCATACCTAATTTATCTATCGTGGAAGTTACTCTCAAGTTTCTTAGCATAATTCAATGAAACTTTCTCACAAAATTTACCTAATTTCTTTAGATAGTTTTGCTTTAATTTGGATACATGACTATATAACTCAAAATCTCCACTTGTCAAACCATTATATCTCCTTGATTGGTTATTTTGCATTTCTAAAATTAACATCTAAAAAAGCTTTAATATATTTTTATCTAGTATTAAGATAATAATTTATTATAATTTATGCCTATTTTCTTTTGTAATTTTTAGTAAATCTAAATGAGGTTAGATGATGACAAAGCAAATATCATTAGACTCATTTTTGTGAAATCTTTTTTTATTAATTTTTCATTTCTATATTTTTAAATATTTTATTTTTTATTATTTTGGCATGCTTAATGATAATCTTTTTCGTATCTTCTTCGATGATCAAGGATATTAGATTTGATCTCCATAGTGTTTTGGATGAAACTTTTCAATATAATGTATCTTATTTGTTCAAATTGTTCCTTTTGATTCACTTATATTATTTTTCAACTCTGAATCTCATCTTTTGTGACCCTTTCAATGCTTTGATTTGGTTATATTGCATAGAAATATTTATCATATTTTTCAGCTTTAACATATATTTACTAAAAATTAAATAATAAGTGAATATTATTTGTGTCTATTTTCCTTGGTAAGATGTTGTAACTCCAAAGGAGGTTAGATTAAGATGAAACAAAATACCATTGGATGCATATTAATGAGCTCTATTTAATTAAAAATTCATTTCTATATTTTTAAATATTTTATTTTTTAGGGTTTTTCCATGCCTGATGACTAATTTTGATTTGATCCTGATTTGATGATCGATGTTGTTACACATATTCTCCTGAGTAACTCCAAATGGAACTTTGCTATGCAACATATCTCATTTTTTAAAAAAAATTATTTGATATTATTACTCTTTAACTCAAACTGTTCTTCTATGTCTCCATTACATCGCCTTGATTTAGTTATAATATAATTCTTCAATTTATGATATTTTTATTTTATCTACGTTATATCTTATTTGATGGAAAAGTTTGTTACAATTTATATCATGTTTAAAAGTTTTTTCTTTGATTTTGTTATGTTATTCATTTTTTATATTTCGAAAATGTTATTTTCTATTACTTTGGCATGCTTTATTAGACATTTTTTTTGTACTAGTTTGACAATCAAGGATACTGTATTAGATCTCCTTTGTGCCTTGGAATACAGCTTTTCTAAATAATTTAATATATGTCAAATATTTTGCTTTGACTTAGATATATTACTATGAAACTCTTAATCTCCTCTCATATTACATTTATCTCACTTTGATTTTGTTAAATTTCATTACTTAATATTTTCTTATTTTAGTTTTAATAATTTTTTAAAAATTTGAAAACATTTATTATTATTCTACTTTATTTCATAATTTATAGTAATTCAAAATAAAGTCATATTGGAGAAAAATAAACATTTTTAGACTCATATTGATTTAATTTATCAAAATAAATATTCATTTGAATATTTTTAAATATTTTATTTTTTAATGTTTCGGCATGCTTTTATGAGATTTGATTCATGTTTGACTTGATAATCAAGGTTGTTATAATTGATCACTTTACTATCTTGGAATGTAAGTCTCATACAATTTATATCATTTATTTAATTCTTTCCTTCCAATTTAGCTGTAATGCCTCGAATTTTTAATTTTCCTCTCTTGTGACCTTTGCATCACTTTGATTTCATAATTTTACATTGCTATAGTTAAGCTTATTTTAGTTTTAAAATTTATCAAAAAATTAAAAAATTAAATTACTATTATTTATGCTTATTTGTTAGTAATTTGTAGAAATTTCAAATGTCCTTCAATAGTAATGAAACAATTATTTTTGGACTTTTCTCCATCAGTTCTATCTAAATAAATATTTGTTTCTATATTTTCAAATAGTTTTCATTCTTTTAACATTCTTTAGAAGATATTTTTATTTATCACTAATTTGATAATCATAGATGCTACACTCTATCTCATTAGTTTCTTGGAGTGAACCTTTCCTATGTAGTTCATCTAATTTCCATAATTTTTTCACCTTAATTTGGTTATACTACTACGTAATTAAGAATTTCTCCAAATGCAGCCTTTACATTGCTTTGATTTTGTAATATTACGTAGCTTTAGTTTATTTTACTTTAACTTTATTATATTTTTACTTATCACTAAAGTAATAATTTATTATTATTTGTGCTTATGTTTTAGATAATTTATGATAATCCTAATGACATTTGATAAAGACGAAAAAAACATTGTTGTGCTCATATCCACAAACTCTAAGAATTTAATATTCATTATTATTCCAATGGCTTTAGAGACTTTAAAAGAAATTATTGTTTGCACTATATTTGACATTGAAAGATATTACACTTAAACTATTTAGTATCTTTAAATGAAACTTTGTCATAAAATATATCTTATTTCTTCAATTTTTTAACATGGATTTTATTAGATTACATTGTAATTGTAAATCTCCTATTATGTGATCTTTATATTACATTGATTTGGTGATATATCATTGCTTTAATTTATATTATTTTAACTTTAATATATTTTCACCTAATATAAAAATAGTAATTTGTTTAGTTTTAGGATTATTCACTTTGGTAATTCCCCAAAATTTCAAATGAAGTTTGAGCAAGACAAAAAGTACATTGTTGGACTCATCTTAATGAGCTCTATCTAATAAATTATTAATTTCTATTTCCTAAAATATTTATTTTATAAGCTTTGGCTTACTTTATAAGATATTTTGAATCACACCTGATTTGTTAATTCATGATGCTACACAACATCTCCCTAGTTTTTTGAAATGCAACTTTTCTATTGAATTTATCACATTTTTGCAAATGTTTAAGTTTTAATTTTGTTATGTTACAACATAACAGTAAATGTCTTCTCTTGTGACCATGGCATTGGTTTGATTTACCTATAATACATTGCTTCAATTTATCTCATTTTAATTTGCATATATATTTGCTTAATATTAAAATAATATATTATGATTATTTATGCTTGTTATTTTTTGTAGCAAAAAATGTGGAGTAATTAAGATGACAAAAATATTATTTAGCTCATCTAGATGAATATTTTCAAATTAAATATTAATTTTTATTTTTTTAAAAAAAATTACTTTCTATCATTTTAGCACACTTTATGAGACATTTTTACTTGTAACTTATTTCATGATCGAGGATGTTATGCTCAATATTATTAGTATCTTGGAATGAAACTTTTACATTTAATTTATCTTAGAATTACAATTGTTTTGCTAATGTCTTGTTATTTTACTATGAAGTTCTAATTTCCCTCTTGTGCGATCTTTATATTACCTCTGTTTTGTTATGTTTGTTTATTAATTTAACACATTTCAACTTTACTTTATATTTACCTAATATTACAATAATTATTTATTATTATTTATTCTTATTTGGCAATTTACTATAATTTCAAAGATAATTTATTGAGGTCAAACAAATATTCTTTGACTCATCTCTATATGCTCTGTCATATTAAATATTTAATTTCACATTTAAACATTTTTTTCCAATGCTTTGCAAGTTTAATGAGAAATTTTGATTTATGCCTGAATTAATGATCGAGGTTGTTATACTTGTTCTCTTTAATATCATGGATTGCAAATATTTCATACAATTTATCATATTTCTTCAAAAGTTTTTTTATTTGGTCATACTATTTTGAAACTCTAAATCTCTTCATGTGTGACTATTTAATCACTTTATGTTCGTTGTATTGCATTACTATAATTTATAACTTTACATTTTTAATATATATTTATTAAATATTCATTTAATAATTTAATAATTTAATATTATTTTTCCTAATTATTTTTTTAATATGTAGCAATTTAAAAGGTCGTTACATCAAGACTAAATACATGTGCTTTATCTAATTAAATATTATTTATGAAATATTAAATAAGTTATTTCTTTGCATTTTTACATGTTTAACAAGTCTTTATTTGTACCTTATTTGATGATCAAAGATGCTACATTCAATTACCTTATAATTTTGAGGTGCAACTTTGTCTTAAAATTTAATTAATTTATTCAAAATTTTAGCTTTGACTTTGTTATATTACTTATAACAATATTTCTCATTTCGAGTGACCTTCCCAATACATTCAGTTGGCTATATAATACTATTTTAATTTATCTCATTTTAGATTTAATATATAAATATATATATATATATTTTTAATTAATGTTAAAATAATAATTTATTATTATTAGTTTTGTTTAGTTTGGCAGTTAATAAAAATTTCAAATGATGTTCAATTGAGATGAAGCAATCATTATTGGACTCTTCTTGATGGGCTCCTTTTAATTAAATAACATTTTTATATTTTAATTTTTGTTTTGGGCTTTTACGTTCTTTACATGATATTTTCATTCATTTCTAATTTGAAGATCAAGGATGTTATATTTGACCTTATCCATATCTTCAAATGCTGCTTTGTTATATACTTTATCTTACTTCTTCGCATCTTTCACATTGATTAGTTATAACACTCTAAGACTCTTACTCTATTCTTGTGTGACCCCACATCACTTTAATTTTCTTATATCACACTACGTAATTTATTATTTTTTCAACTTTAACATATTTCAACTTTATATTAAAATAAGAATTATTAATATTTACGTTTGTTTACTATAGTAATTTTAGCTTGTTTTTGAAGATATTTCAATTCAAACCTAATTTGATGATCAATGATGTTACGCTCATCTCCTTGGTATCTTAGAATGTAGCTTTATGCATCTTATTTCATCAAATATTTTAGCTGTAATATATATTTACTTAATATGAAAATAATAATTTCTTAATTTTAATATATAATTATTCGATAATTCATAGTACTTCAAAACAAGGGCCAGTTGAGATAAAACAAATATCATTGAACTCATCTTAATGAGCTATATCTTTTTCAATCTTCATTTTTATATTAATAAATATTATCCTTTTTTAGGATTTTAACACACTTTATGAGTTATTTTAGTTCTTATCTAATTTATGATCAAGGAGTTTATGCTTAATCATGTTAGTATAATGGAATGTAATTTTTTCACATAATTTATCTTATTTTTTTTCATTTTTTTGTTTTAATTAGGTTATTTTTCAACATAATTTGAAACCTCTTCTCATTTAACCTTTATTTGGCTATGAATTGGTTACATTGCATTTCTTTAATTTATTTCATTTAAGCTTTAATGTAAATTTATTTAATGTTAAAATAATAATTTATTATTGTTTAACTCATCTTAAATAGTCCTTTTAAAGAAAATTTATATTTTTTATATTTTCAAATATTTTATTTTATAGGATTTTGGTACTTGAGATAGTTTTATTCATAAATGATTTGAAGATCGAGTATGTTGCACTTCATCTCCTTACTATCTTTGAATGTAACTTTCTCCTTTAAGCTGTCTCATTTCTTCAAATTTTGAGATTTGATTTTGTTATATTTCTATTGTATGTCCTTTAATTTGATTTTGTTCGATTAGATTATTATGTAATAATTTATTCTTTTAGCATTTATATATATTTACTTAATATTAAAAATTAAAATTTATTCTTATTTTTTATTATTTACTTTGATTATTCGTAGTAAATTCGAAATATGTTTTTGAAGAAAATAAAACAACATTAGATATGTCTTAATGAGGACTAACTAATTAAATATTTATTTTTATATTTAAAATATTTTATTTTTATGATTTTAGTGCACTTTATGAGACATTTTGATTCATTCAAATATTGATTATTGAGGATTTTACCCAAGATCTCTTTATTGTCTTAGATTGTAGCTTTCTCACATAAATTATCTTTTTTCTTCAAATTTATTCTTTTTGATTTGCTTATATAAATATGAAACACTACTTCCTCATTTGTGTAACCTTTACATTTCTTTGATTGGATTAAACTACAGTACTTAAACCTATCTAATTTCAACTTTATTATATATATACTTAAAATTAAAATAATAATTTATTATTAATTCTGCTTCTTTACATTGATAATTCATTGTAATTCAAAATGATGTGTAATATAAATGAGACAAATTCTTATAGGCACGTCTCGATAAGCTCTATCTAATTAAATATTCTTTTTTATATTCTTTATTTTTTTACTTTGTAATATTTTTGTACACATTCAAAGACACCATGATTCATACATGATTTAGTGATTGAGGATGTTATACTTGACCTTTTTAGTATCTTAGAGAAAACATTTTTAAAAGTGGCTATCTAATTTCTTCAAATGTTTATCTTTGATTTGTTTATTTTATTGTGAAACTTTAAATCTTCTCTTGTTTGATATTTACATTGCTTTGATTTTCTTAATATTAAAACAACTATTTTTTATTTTTCCACAATAATTCCAAAGGTAGTCCGACTATGATGAAGAAAAAGTAATTGGACCCATATCAATGAACTCTATGGAACTAAATATATTAATTTTTTATGTTTTTAAATATTTTATTTTTTTAATTATTTTGGCTTTCTAAATAAGAATTTTAAAGTGCATCAGAATTGGTGATCGAAGATGTTATCCTCGATCACTTCAATATCTTGGATTATAACTTTTTCGTAGTTTTTATTTCTTTTCTTCAAATGTTTTATTTTGATTTTGTTATACTACTATCTAATTCTAAATCTCTTCTTATCTGATAATCTGAATGCATTGATTTTGTTAATCTATATTTCTTTAATTTATCATATTTCAGCTTTAACATTTATTCACTAAATTTTTAATTAATAATTTATTAATATTTTCATTTTTTTTGGTAGAAGATAGTAATTCAAAATAATATCAAATTAACATGGAGCAATTGTCAATGTATTTGCCTCAACAAGCTCTTTCAAAATAAATATTTATTTCGATATTTTTATTTTTTTATATTCCATGTGTTTTGCATGGTTGACAAAAAATTTGATTTATACTTTATTTAATCGTCGAAGATGTTACACTCAACCCCTATGGTGTCTTGGAGTGGAACTTTCCTATATTTTAAAACATATTTCTTCAAATTTTTCCATTCAATTTTTTTATTTCTTTATGTAACTCATAATCTTCTCTCATATTTCCCTTGCATCACTTTCATTTGGATATACTATGTTACACCAATTTAACTAATTTTATTATCTAATATATATTTGAAGAATATTAAAATGTTAATACTTTAAAATTTATTAATTTTGGCAATTCACATGAATTAAAAAGGAGATTTGATTGAGATAAAATAAACTTTTTTTATTCATCTTGATGATTGTTATTCAATTAAATATTTTTTTTTATATTTTTAAATATTTTATTTTCTAAGGATTAGGCAAGTTTTGCCAGAAATTTCAATTTGCACCCGATTTAATGATCAAGACTGTTGTACTCAATTTCTTTAGTATGTTTGATTGGAGTTATACTATGTAATTTATCTTCTCCAAATCATTCACTTTTATTTTATTATATTACTATGTAAATCGAAAACTCCTATCGTGTGACATTTACATCACAATGAATTGGTTATATTACATTTTTTAATTTATCTTATTTTATTTTAATATATATTACTTAATATAAAAATAATAATCTATTATTATTTATATTTATTTACCTAATAATTTATTATAAGTCCAAGTATTTACATTCATCTTGATGAGTTCCATTAAATTAAATACATTTACGAGTTGTGACTCATACAAAATTTGATGATCGAAGATACTGAACTCAATCTTCTTAATATCTTGAATGCAACTTTCCCATTCAATTGTCTCCTTTTAAAAAAAATTTATGTTGCTTTGGATATATTACTATGTAACTCTAATTCTACTCTTGAAAAATATGTTATTAGTTTTTATATTATATTTCCTTAATTTGTGTAATTTTGTCTTTTAAATACATAAATGTAACAATTTATTATTAATTACTTTGGTAATGTATAGTAAATCAATACAAGATCTCATCAAGACATAACAAACATCATTGAACTACTCTAACCATTAAATATTCAATTCTTTAATTTTTAAAATATATTATTTTTTATGTTTTTAGCATGGTTTATGAGAGATTTTTCAAATATTTATTTCTAAAATCTTTACATGATTTATAAAATATTTCAGTTCTTACATGATTAATGATAGATTATATTAAATTTGATCTCCTTAGGATATTGGAATGCAACTTTCATTTATAATTTCTCATTTTATCGTTTTGATTTAATTATATGACATTGCTTCAATTTTTCTCATTTCAGCTTGACTATATATTTCATAGTATTAAAAAAAAATTTATTACTATTTATTTCATATGCCTTGGTTACCCCTAGTAATTCCAATTAAGGTCTAATCAAGACAACACAGACGTCATTAGACACAACTCGACTAGCTCCATCCAATTAAAAACACATTTCCACTTTTGCTAATACTTTATTTTCAAGGGATTTAACACAATTTATGAGATATTTCAAATCTTACTTGATTTGATAATCGAGGATGTTAGACTCTATCTATTTAATATCTTGGAATGTAACATTCTCCTAAACTTCGGCTCATCTATTAATTTTTTTCCTTTGATTTTGTTAAAGTACTGTATAACTCTAAACATCTCTCATTTGAACCTTTACATTCATTTGATTTGAAAATAATATATTTTTTTGTTTATTTGATTTAAGTTTTAATTTATAAAACTTAAAATTAAAATTCTAATTTATTTTTATTTAAAAGTAATTTATACTGGTAAACCTTAGTAATTCCAAACAAGGATCTACTGAGATGAAACAAATTTTATTCAACTCATCTTAATGAGCTTCATGTAATTAAATATTTATTTTTATTATTTTTTAATATTTTTAATTTTTTAGGCTCCTTTTCTCTTTTATTAGTCATTTCAATTCACACCTAATTCGATAACCAACTATATTAGAGATGAATTCTCAATATTTTGCAATGTAGCTTTCTCATAGAATTTAACTCATTTCTTGAAATGTTTTGCATTGATTTGATTATACTTTTATGTAGTTCTAAATCTCTTTTTGCATGACTTGTACGTCAAACTTAGTTATATCACATTAATTTTAAATTATAAATTTAATATTTTAAACTATACTTACTTCATATGAAAATAATATTTTTTTATTGATTATTCTCAATGACTACTATAATTTATAATAATTATAAATGGGGACCAATAAAGGTGAAATAATGGTCATAATACTCATCGTGACAAGCTCTATCCAACTAAATATCAATTTTTATATATTTCTTTAAAATATTTTATTTCTAGTGTGCACTTCATGTGTCATTTCAATTGATGCATTATTTAATAATCATAGGAGTTACATCCAATTATGCTACCTACCGATCGAATAGACCTCATTCAAAATTTCTATGAATTATTAAAGTAAATAAGCATCAATCAAAATAAATTATTATTTTAATATTAAGTAAATAATTATTTAAAGTAAATTAAGATTACATAAAGCAATGTAATATAACCAAAGAAATGATATTTAAATGTTAAACAAGATGAGATTTAGAGTTACATAATAATATAAAAGAATCAATGCAAAAAAATTTGAAAAACTATCATAAAAGTTTTAGTAAAGATTTATGCTAAAGTACTAAGTCAAGCATAATATCTTGCTTCATCAAGTCAGATACGAAATGAAGTACATTGTAAAATTTGCAAAACTACAAGAAAATAATATATATATATATATGTAAAGGAATTTTTAAATTGATAGAGCTCATTGGATGAGCCTAACAACATTTGTTACATCATGATTAGCTCTTGTTTGGAATTACAATGAATTATCAAAATGAATAAGCATTAATAAAATACTTTATTATTATAATATTTAGTAAATATATATTAATACTTAAACAAGATAAATTTAGGCAAATTGAAAGCTAGATAGTAATATGACCAATTGAAAGTAAAACTATTAAAGAAATGAGATATACCATATGAGAATATTACATTATAAGAGACTAAAGATATGGATTGCAACCTCCTTAATTGTCAAGTCATGTATGAATAGAAATATCAGTAAAGTATGGGCAAGTCCTTCAAAGTTAAAGATTTAAAAATTTATAGCTTATTCAATAAATCTCATTTAGATTAGTCTAGTGATATATGTTTCTTTTATATGTTATCTCATTTTGAATTACTACAAATAATAAAACTAAATAAATATAAATAATAATAAATTTATTTTTAATATTAAGTAAATATAAATTAAAATCATGTGAGCTAAATTGAAGTGATGTAATATAATTTAATAAAAGCAGTGTAGCAGTGACTTGTTGAGGAGATTTAATAGTACATAGTAATATAACCAACTCAAGAAGAAAAGCTAAAAGAAATGATATAATTATTACAAGTTACATTCGACTACACTATCGAGACATAATGTAGCATCCTCGAAGATCAAAGTAGGCATGAATCAATATATTTAGTAAATAATATCCAAACTCTAAAAAAGAAAAAATTTAAAATATAAAAAAATATATATAATTAGATAAAACTTATTAAGCTAAGTCTAATGATATTTGTTTAATCATAATCAACATCAAATGGAGTTACTACAAATTAACAAAGTGATCATCAAATAACTTATAAGTCAAAATATCTAAAATAATACAAAACACAAGAAAAAAAAGTTTTTTAAAATATATATATAAATAAGAATTTTATTGGAAAAAGACCATTTGGAGAAGTTAAACAACAATTGTTTTGTTTATGTCGGACCTTATTTGGAATTATTATGATATACCAAAGTAAATAAATATAAATAATAATAAATTATTATTTTAACAATGAATAAATATATATTAAAGTTGAATCTAGATCAATTGAATTAATATAATATAGCATAAATGTAATGCAAAGATTACATGAGTAGTTTCATAGCTACATAGTAATACAACCAAATCAAAGGAAAAAATTTGAAAGGAGAAAAAGTTTTTTGGAAAGAAGGTTTCTAAGATATTTAAGATATTGAGTATAACATCCTCAATCGTCAAAGTAAGTGAGAATTTAAAACTCTAGTAAAGCATGCAAAAATCCTTAAAAATAAAATACTTAAAAATGTATAAATGAATTTTTCATTTGGTAGAATTTCTCAAGGTGAGACCAATGAAGTTTCTTTACACACGACGAGATCTCTTTTGCAATTATTGCAATTTTTCAAATTAAATTCGAACAAATAATTAAAAGTTTTTTTTAATATTAAGAAAATTTATATTAAAGTTTAAAAGAGATAACTTGAAGCAATTTAATGTAGAAAAATTATGACAATGTAAAGGTCACATGAGAGGAGATTTATGGTTACATAGTAGTAGAGTGAATTAAAAGAAAAAAATAAAAAGAAATGACATAAACTGTTTGAGAAAGTTACAGTCCAAGATACGAAAGGGATTGAGCCTTGTGACATCCACATTTCAAAATATTATGAATAAAAAATGTATCTTAAAGCATGCAAAGATGCCTGAAAATAAAATATTTAAAATTATATAAATGAATATTTACAAACTTTTATTCAAGAGGAGTGTTTTATTATCTACTAAGTATAAATGCTATTTAGTAAATGTGACAAGAAATATAGCTTTAAATGCAAAGATTATAATTCTTATAAGGTTTATATTTAATAAAATAGCAAAATTGTTGATATATATATATATATATTAGAAGGGAAAGATGAATCACATAAAGAAATTTTAATGGAGAGCAATATGTGAGTGACAATGAACTTGCTCATTAAGAGACACAAAAATGAATGAAATTGGTAAATAATTTTGAGGAAGGTAGATGGGATAAACTTTACATAGAAAGTCTAGAAACTATTACTTAGAAATTCAAGCTGAGGCTTCTCTTTTAAATTTTTTTGGTTCTAAAGAGATTTATTAAATTTTCAAGTTAAGTCAATGTATAGTACGAAAAGAGTTTCATTATAGAGCAATTTCCATATAGTGTTTTATGGGAACACAAACAAAAGTAATTGGGATTTATTCAAACAAATAAGTTCAAAGAAGTGTTCATTCCATATATCTATTTCATCATCTAATGAATTAATAAAATGGTCCAAGAAAACTTTAGGGATGTTGAAGAAGTTGATGTAATATTATCATTTGATAAAGATTAAACTATTCATTCAAAATTTCCTATGTTCCAACACTTTTATTAGTTTTCTCTAGAGTCTCTACTGTTTACATACTAGAATGTTTAATAAAGATATGATAGGCATCAAATGGTCTTAAAAAGACATTAAATTCTTTGATAGCGACATGTAGAGATATAAAAAATTTGATATCATATAAATTATAGATGTTTAATTTTTACCAAATGAGCACTTAATCAATTAATGATTTTGAAAAAAATTGAACTTTAGATTGATACCTCTAAATTACTCAAACAGTGAAAATAAATCATGGTATATACTAGGCGGACATTGAGAAAAAAATTATTGTTTTAAATTGAAAAAGTGTGGAAGATTCATCAGAGAAATCTAATGTATATAAAATTTGTGAATAATTTTTTGAAATAAAAAGAAATATTCAAGAAGGGAAATGAAAATTAAACTGAGGTAAGGAAACTACATGGTTAAGCTATGCATCTACTCAAAGTATTGATCCTATGTTCAATGCCTGAGGATAGGCATTCAACAAATTTCATAATAAACTTTTTTTTATTTTAGTGGACTTCTAATAAGATTATAGTTAAATGTGTTTATTTTAAATTGACTTGATGTATTATCTCCAATGAAATGCATATGTGTGACTGTTCTTGATAATGATCTAATGTACTTATAAATGACGACCAAGGACAACTCTTTCACAATGGAAAGAAAATGATATGTTTCATAAATTTAGTTCATCAACCCATCTCATGTGGGATCCATAATGATTTATTTAGTGTCATGGAAATTTTCTTAAGTTTGTTTTTACATTAATGTTCAAACTTGTGGCATGACCCTATGCTTGTATTCCTTTATGTAGCCACTTACACAATTGTTTGCTATTATTTCCATGTTCTAAGGATGTACAACTTGGCACACAACTAAAGTAGTAGCTAGAGATAACAAAATCAAAAAGGTAATGTTGGACAAGCTATTGAAAAATGTTGACAACATTGAAATAATTTCATTTTCTAATGCTATTATATATTATATTTATTAACCTTTCTTATGTTGGTATTTATTTATCTTTCTTTACAAATTTTATTATTTTTATTTTATTTCTATGTTTGGAGAATTGTTATAATTTTTCTTTTGATATAGGGATTCTTATTGTAATTTATTAAATTACCTTCATATAATAAAATTACATATAACAATTTCTAGTTTTGAATATAAAATAGTGAGAATTTCTTGCTTGTCATTGATGCACTAGCTATGTAAGGAACCTCTATTATGTTTCTAAAAAACTAAACCTTTACCATTTCTTTTGTGATTGTTTGGTAGAAAAATGTTTGACACAATATTGTGTGCACTGAAGACATGTAATTTCTTGACATTTGTGGTTTACATCTCAAATTAAAATATTTTTTGGTCATAGAAAGGATTTTTCAATTAAATCTTATAATATTTTTAAGGATGCTTTCCAATCATTTAAATGTTGGCACTAGGAGAAATATATACTGTGTTCACTAGTAAGCTACATGCTAATGAGAAACAAGCTCTTGCATTTTAAAATTGCATTATTCTTTTAAGGAATTATACTTCTCTTAAATTTAAGAATGCAACGTACAACTCTCAAAGATTGTTTTCAAGTTCAATATAAGAAAGATTACAACTATGTGCCTCGTCGCTTTTAGACTCATGGTTTGATTCCATTAGGAAGAGTTCACCACATCATCACTCATTTATGAAGTTGTTGTCCATTACGATTAGAATCACTCCAAGTACCTACCATTTCTTCTTTTTCTTTTTTAGTATGCACTTAGTTCATGTTAACTAAAGTTTCTTGCAATCATAACAGATTATTTCATTTTTATTCTTTTCTTTCACCACTTTGCTTCTAAATAAATTCATGAAATAAGAGTAATAAGGAAAATAATGGTACCTTTACAACGTTATGTCATGCATCAAAAGATAATAAGAGTTTTATTTTCCAATTATTTAAATTATAAAAAGCGTAGAACCAAAAGTTCAAGATAAAAATTCTTCAGATCATGCTTTTCTTCTATCGTTCCTTATATTCATTTATACATACGAATAAAATATACCACTTGTTGTAGATTTATCAGTTCCTATAAATGTAAACAAAATACAACTTTGTAATAGAATAAAAGGGTTCGCTTTCTATTTCCTCTATGTTTCTACAAGAACTATTCATAAAAGGCATTAAAATCTAAATTAAAATCCAAATTAAAATCCATAAATGTAGTGAAATATTGCACATGCATCTACATTGTGTGAAACATGTAGATATTCTTAAGAATTTGAAGCAATGGTTTCAAAACAATGATGGATTTTTGAAGGACAAACCTTGTATTAAGTGTTTAAAAATTTCTAGCCATATTTTGTTTTAATGTTATCTATCCAAATTATAAGTTGTGTGCTATGAATTCTAGCAGTAATGATAAGTGATGATGCACTTCAAGAAATTTTCCTATGAATATGACTTTGCTATGAATATGATTTTGCTGCAAAACAATTTGAATCAAACATTTTGAACTTTAAAAATGTTATTATTTATTTCACATTCAAGCTAATAGATAATGCAATTTTATCCCTTGTGATTTTCAATACATGTAAGCATCTTGCATTTCCTTTATTTTAGATCTTCATATAAAAAATATACTTTTTTTCCAAATTTTACATTTTTTAAAAATTTCTTTAAAAGGGTTGACTGCTCAATCAAGTTAATTCTAATTCATTATTAGAGATTTTACTTTCATCATCATTATCACTCCTAGATGTCTAATTGCTTGAAATGAATTACACCACATTGTCTTTTTCCCTTCCCCATTCCCCAAATTATTTAAATCTTTTGATGTGGATCAAAATAACTTAGTGTGGAAATAATGGCCAACTTCCCATCTGTTTGAACTTTTTTCTTCAATTTCCTCTTCTCTATAAATTTTATGCAATTTGAGTAGAAATGACTAGGTTAATGACATTCGTAGAAGTGTTTCTAAACTTTTCATTTTAAATTTCTTTTCTTTTCTCGACTTCTTTCTTTTTTTAGCTTCCCTGTTGCTAAGTTCTTCATTATTTTGGGTTAAACTTCTAGTAAAGAGCCCTAACTCTATATTACTAGATTATTTTTCTTCAAAAAAGGATGCATTAGCCTTCAATGTGAAGTCCTCCATCTCCTTTACCTCTAATTGTGATCTCCTTTCTCTTGTGATTGCCATCACATTAATTATGACATGACCAAGTAGCTCATCTCCTACAAGAAGTTTAGGTTCTTGGTGGCAATAATTATGTTCATAGAAAAATAAAACACTTTAATCATCATTTCAAGTATCTTCCTCACTTGCTTGACAATAGTGAATACTCTGTCAAGGCTTTAGAAACCATTAACACTATTTGTAAATCTAAAATTACATTATTGGTGTTCTCCTTCTTTAATGCAAAATATCTCTTCATCATCCATAAGCAAATTAATGTTAGGTGCTCTCACTTTAGTAACACCATTATAGCTATCATCAAGCTTTTGGCAAAGTTCATGGGCAACTTATGGTTCACAATCCTATTAAATTTACTAGCGAAGTGATAATAATGTGGGATATGCAAAGGTTTAGCACTAATTAGATCTCCGTGTTTTTCTTATGGGTGTGTTCATTGAATTCCTTTTCAGCAATCCAATTATTAACCATTTTATATGGAGATTAAAAAACATTATCAATGATATGCCTTAAATCATTAACTATCTATTAAAGAGAATTTGTATTTTATATTTTCAATCCAACAAAATAGCATTTAAATAATGGAGGATGATGGTATGAAGGAACTTATCCTAAATGTCATCTTCATTAACCATTGTGTGAATCATCATAAACAAAGTTTGCATAATGATGTGTCTCTGGAAACAATGATGCTAATAAAGTATGTTAGAATTGAAGAAGTTGTCAAAGGAAGAGTTGGGTGAATTCAAAGATATAAATGTTTGGAACCTTTCATAATGTTTTTCAATGGCTCAAAAACACACCAATGACTCTCTAATGGATTTTTTTCAATAATATAAAATCTCATCATGCTACTCATTACCCATTTGAATGAAAAAAATATTCTCAATATTCCAAACATTACATTTTTGGTTAAGTACTATTTTTTGTTTTCATACCATATATTAAACAAATTTATCATTTGAAACCTTTGGTTTGGCTCACTATATAGAACCCACAGCCAAATGAACTAAATGTATTATGTATTAATTATCATATATTGTATGAACATCTTTGGTTCATTTTACGCACTCCACATGCTATTAATTCTCCTAATTCTGAATAATTTGAATTGAATGTACTATACAATTTAAATGAAAGCTTTGAAATCAAACTTTTACATCACCTATAACACTCTTAATCTACATTCTTATTAAGTTTAACTAAATGTACAACATATACCATTAGAATGAAAAGCTTTTAAATGATTTTTTTACTCACATATCATCATCTCAATCTACATGCATATTGACTTGAACTAAATGTATTGCTCGTCAATGGATAATATGTCATCTTTTATATAGAATTTTACTCATTTTTCATATTTTGCAAACTATGATTTTGGTTCATTATCTATAAATGCAAAAAAACTTTTATCTTTAATATGGCATATTTATGGTCCTAAGACCATCTTTGGATGTATTTTGTATCTAAGGTAAAGAATGACTTTGTACTAGAAATTTGCTAAAAAGGCTTTTTCTCATACACTCAAAATAACACTTTTTGTAGTGTTTCAAAAATTTTGTTATAGGACATACATTCTCAATCCTTATAAACAAGAATCTAAAATGTAACATCTCTAGGTGTGCACAAGCTTCTTGCTCGGTACAATGATTCATTCGTACCAGTCCGTGCTACTAAAACAAATGAGTCAAGGATAAGCACTTCAACTAATTTATTGATAATTTTAAGATGCATGACCTAAAACACATTGAGAAAAAGTATTAGCATAATAATAGAGTAGATATATTTCTAGCTAAGTAGCAAAAAGTAGACCAAGTGTTCGAAAGAACTTATATTTTTTGTGAACTTGGAGAAAAGTATGACAATAATGAATCATTCATATAACAAACAAATATATCAATGAACTACTAAAATGTCTTGGTTATGAAAAACTTAAGAAAGAATGATCTAATGACAACTAGCATTAACTTAAAAATAAAAGATGGAAGAAACTTCATAGATTTGAAAGTATATGAAGGGCATAACTCATATTTCATCATGCTTTAATGTTTCAATTAAATTACTTACTAAAAGATAATGCTGATCTACCTTAGACTATATAACTTTTGTTTGCAAAATTTTGACCCATAGTAATGTGGTTTCATTTAAACTTTAAATATATCATGCTTAAAATATTTCTTCAAGTTTCATTTAAATCGACTTTGCAACAATTTATGAGATGAAATCAAGCCTTATCTTGGGATGTTATGTATTTCTTTTGTACTATCACTTGATTCATGCTATAATAATTTTTTTCCAAGGTTAAACTTTGAAAATTCAAAGAAAATTCTTTGAACTTTATCATGATAGATGTGCTATAATTTTTATGTAGAAATAATTTTATTTTTTGTGTTTGTTGCACTTAATGCCAAATCATGTGTGCATCATGCATTGAAGATGAAAACTAAGTCAAAATTAGAAAAAATTTTAAGTAATGTTATGAGACAAGATTAAGTACACATGTAATTGTAATTCATAAAAATTGAACTCAAACGTTAAACTTTAAATTTGGTTATAGCTATGGGTAAACCTAGTAATAAGAAGAAACTTTTGATCATAACATTGAAGAGAATGATGAAAATCTTGGTTTGTAACTCATGTTGTGGTTCATGATTTTATGTTCTTCATGTGAACCTTAATGTATCAAAAAAATGTTAGGGAGAATAATTTATAGCACTTGGTGAGCCTTTAAGGACAATTTTAGAGAGGGATCTAAACTTAAGACACAATTTTATTTGATGCAAGATGGTGTTTAGGGTTAAGAGAACAATTGGATATTACCTTAAGAAAGGTCTCAATCTTAACTACATTAAGGGTAAGAAAAAGACCACACATTATAATGCTCTTAGTCCACAAGCTAGAACCCTAAATAATGATATAGGGTTTAGGGTGACCTATGAAAGATCAAAGGAAGAAGCTAATGTCATTGGTAAGCATAATGGGCATTGAGAATTGCTAATGAGACCCATATAAAACCAAGATTTATGAAGAATGACTTTGATGACAACTTGACAAAAGTTATGAGTATATGTTACATTTGGTAGATAATTACTTAAGCTTATAAGCTTAAATGGACTTCTCTAAAATGTTAAAGAGATTTACTAAGGTGTTGAGAGACTAGTTAGGGTTAATGGCCAATAATAGATGTGGAATCTTAGAAGCTATGGTAATCGTAGTGTGTACGATTATGTCTGTGTGTGTATGTGTGTGCTTGTACATGTGTGCAAGGGGTTGTGTGTGCATGTGTGCATGCACTCATGTGTCTATGTATGCATGCATGGTTGCACTTGAATGCATGTGTGCATGAGCACGTGGCATGTGTGTATGCTTTCGCAATTGTTGTTGTGTTTGTATTTGTGTGGGTGCATGTGTGTGTGAATTTGGGCATGAGTGTCTGTGGGTGTGTGTGTGTGTGTGTGTGTGTGTGTGTGTGAATGTATGTGGGCGTGCACATGTGTGTTTGTGTATGTATTTGTGTACATGAGTGTGAAAGCATATGTGTGTTTGTGCATGTGTGTGTTGTGTCTGCTTGTGTGCATGTTTGAATGTATGTGTGTGAGCATGTGCCAACATTTTTGCTCAGTGTTATGTGCTTGCATGTGTACATTTCTACTTATTTATGTCGATACATGTGTGTGCTTCATATGTGCAAATGCGTGTGTGTGGTTTTTGGTATAAGTCTGTGTGTGTGTCTAACTATGTGCATCTGTGTGTATACATTTGTGACTTGTGCATGCTTGAGTGTGTGCGTGTGTGTGCATGAGTGCATATGTATATTTGTGCACATGTTTGTCTTAAGGAGCACACATATTTGTGTGTGTTGGTGTTCATGTGTGTTTCTTTATGTGCTCATGCTTACGTGTGTCAATGCATGTGTGTTTGTTCATGTGTGTATGCATGTGTGTGTGTGCATGTTTGTGCATGTGTTTGTGAATGTTTGGAAGTGTGAGTTTGAGTTTTGTATATGTGTGCATGTGCATATTTGCATATGTTTGTGTGCACGAGCACATGTTCTATTGTGTTTTTTTGAGTTAGTGTATGTATGTTTCTGTGCTTATTTGTGTGCATGTGTGTATGTGTGTGCATAAGTGTGTTTGTGTGCATGTATGGTTGTGTGTGTGTATGCAAGCATGTGTCAACGCATCTATGTGTGCATGAAAATAAGTGAGTGTGGGTGTGTGTGTGTGTTTTTTTGTGTGTGTGTTTGTGTGCATGTTCATGCACATGCACAAGTAGTTGTGTGTGAGTGTGTGTATGTGTGTTTCTAAGTGTGCGTGTACATGTGCTTGTGCATCTACATCCATGAGTACATGTGTTTGTGCATGTTAGTGTGCATGTGAGTGTGTGTGTGTGTGTGTTTGGGAGTGTCTGCAAATCTATGTGCGTGTGTATGTATGCAAATATGAAAGTGTGTGTGCATAGGTGTGCCTATATTTTTGCATGCATGTTTATGTACATGTGTGTGGATGAGGATGTGTCTATGTGTACTTCTGTGAGCATAGGTATAAGTGTGTGTGTACATGTGCAAGAGAGTGTACATGTGTGGGTGCACACATGGGTGTTCATGTGTGTATGTGTGCATGCATGCAATGTTGTGTGTGTGTGTGTGCACCTATACATGTTTGTGTGTTCTTATGTTTGTGTGCATACATGTGTGTTTGCATGTGTATGCATATGTGTGTTTTTGTGTACATGTGTGTACTTGTGTTTGTGTATTGTACTATCTGCATGGTTTAATGTGTGTGTTCGTCTGTGTGTGTGTGTGTGTGCATATGAGTCTTTGCATGTGTGTGTGTAAGCATGTTTGTGTGTGTCTTCTTGTGTGTATGGGTGTGTTCTTGTGTTTCTGTGCACTAATGTGTGTGTGTGCTTGTGTGAACATCTGCGTTCATGTGTGTGTGCATGTATGTTTTCATGCAATCAATTGTGTGCAAGTGCATGTTTTTTGTGTTTTATGTGTATATATAAGTGTGAATATTCATGTGCATGTCTTTGTGAGTGACTGTGTGTGCACATCGAAGCCTGTGTGCATGTTCATTAATACTTATGTGTATGTCTACATTCGTGTGCATCTTTGTGTGTCTATGTATGTTCATGCAAGTATGTGTCTACGTGTGCATGCATATGTATGTGTGTGTATGCTTGTGTGTATGCTTCTATGTGTGCTTGTGGATATGTGTGATTATGTGTGCATGTTCATGTTAGGGGGTGTGAGTGTGTGTGCGTGTCTGTGCACAAGTGAATGCATGCATGCATCTATGTTCATGTGTTTGTGCACATGTTTGTGCATGTGTGTGGATGTATATACTTATGTGTATGCAAGTGTTTGTATTCTTGTATGTGTGTGTGTATGTGTTTTTACATGTGTGTGTGCATTTGTGCATGTCTACATGAGCATGCATGAGTGCCTATGTGTGAGTGTGTATATCTAGGTGTGGGTGTGTGCATGCATGTGTGTATGTGTGCATGCATGTGTGTATGTGTGCATGTGCATATGTGTGTGTGATTTTGTGTGTATGAGTGCATGTGTGTGCATGCATGTGCATGTGCTTTTGCATGTGTACGTGTGTGTGCTTGTGTTTGTGTGTGTATATGCATGCATGCAAATGTTTTTGTGTGAGTGTGTGTGCCATGTGTGTTGGCATGTGTGTGTGTGTCAATCTTTAGTTATGTTTGTATATTTTTGTGCATGTGTTTTGGTGTTTTTGTGCATGTTTATGCAAGAGTGTGCATGTGTCTGAATGTTCATGTATTTGTGTGTGTGTATGTGTGTTGATGTGCATCTATATATGTGTATGTAGCCATATATATGTGTGCATATTTATGTTGATGTGTGTGTGCATGTGTGTGTGTGTGTGCATGCATGCTTGTGTGTGTAGGCATGTGTGTTTGTGAACACATATGTCTTTGTGTGTGTGCATGTGTGTATTTAAGTTTGCAAGTCTCTCCTTATGCATGGGTGTGTATGTGTGTGTGCTTGTGAATGGTCGTGTGTGTGTGCATATGTGTGTCTCTGCATGTGTCTCTATGTGTGTTCACATGTATGTGTGTGAAAATGCATATGTGTGTATAGGCATGTGCTTTTAATTGCATGTGCATGTGTACATGAACAGTGCATTTACTTGTTCGTGTTTGTGTGTATATTTTATTATCTGTGTATGTGTGTATATGTGTATGCATGTGTGCATGTTTGTGTTTGTTTGTATTCATGATGTTGTGTTTGTTCATGTCTACATGTGCATGCATATTTGTGTGTGCGTTCTTGGGTGTGTGTAGGTGCATACATATGTGCTTGTGTACATGCATTCTTGTACATGTGTGTGTTCTTGCTTATGTGCATGCATGTGTGTGTTTGCATGTGCATGTTTGTCTATCTTTATGTATGCGTCTATGTTTTTATGTTTATGTGTGTGCATGTGAGTGTATATATGTGCATGTGTGCTTGTGTGTCTATGTCTACATATGGGTGCATACATGCATATATATATATATACTATGCATGTGTGTGTGCTTATATGTGTATGTGGGTGTTGTTTTGGATGTCTCTAAGTACATCTGTATGTGTGTGTATGCTTGAGTGTCTTTATGCATGTGTACTTTTGTGTGTTTGTGCACATGTGTGTATTATGAGTGTATATATGTGTGTTTGTGTGGTTATATGTGTATGTACTTATGTATACGTGGCTGTTTGCATACATGCAGGTACGTGTGTATCTGTATGCATCTATGTACGTGTCATGTGTGTGTGCATGTCCATGTCTGTGTGCCTGTGTGTGTAGGTTTGGTGTATGTGTGTGCATGTGTGGGTGGTAGTGTGCATTTTGGTGAGTGTTATATGGTTACATACATGCATGCATATGTGTGTGCAAACACACACATGTATGTGTGAGTGATTGCATCAGTGTGTGTGTGCAGGTATGTGTTGGTCTATGTGTGCTTTTATGTGTATATACTCATGCTTCTACACATAAGCACATGTGTGTGTCTACAAATGAACATATGTGTATGTTGGTGTTTGTACATGTCTGTGTGTGTGTGTACATATGTTTATACATGTCTGTGAGTCTATGTGTTTGTGTGTATATGTGTGTACATGTGTGCCTGTTTATGCTTATGCATGTGTATGCATGTATACCTGTGTGCATATGTGTGTGCATCATGCATGAATTCATTTATATGTGCATGTGCATGAGCATGTGGGTGTGCACATGTGCGTGTGTGTGACATGTGCTCATGTGTGTGAGGGTTTTTTCATGTGTTTGTATGTGTGTGTGTATCTATGGGTGTGTGTTCTTGTGAGTGTATGCAAGAAAGTGTGTGTGTGTGTGCATGTGAAAGTGTATGTGCATGCATGTTTCTTTGTGTGTGTGTGTGTGTGCATCCATGAATGTGCGTATGTTTTTATGTATGCATGCATGTGCATGTGTGTATGTTGCAGTCGGTGTGTTTATGCATGTGTCCATGTGAATGTGTGGGGGAATGTGCATCTACACTTAAGTGTGTGTATGTGTTTGTGTACATGTGCATACATGTATGTTCACATGTGACTACATGTATGTGTATACATGTTTGTACGTGTGTGTGTGAGTGGCTGTGTTTATGGGTGCGTGTGGCTATGTGTACACATGTGTGCCTATGTGTGTGTGTGTGTGCTTGTCTCTCATGTTTGAATATGGGTTGGTGTATTTCCACGTGCATGTTTATGCATATTTGTACATAGGTGCATGTGTTTGTATGTGTGTGTGTGTATGTATGCATGCATGTTTCTATGTGTGTACGTGTACATCTGCATTTGTGTGTGTGTGTGCATGTACTTGTGTGCAAGCATGTACTTGTGTGCGAGTATGTGTGTGTGTATGCATGCCTATACGTGTGTGCATTTGTTGGTGTCTGTATGCATGTTTGTCCATGTGTGGGTGTGTGCGTGCATGTATGTGGCTATGCATACGTGTTTGCAAGTGTCTGTGCATGTTTGTGCATGTATGTGTGTGTGTGTGTGCATGTCTATGCATGATTGTGTACATGTGTGTTTGTGTGTGTTTCTATGTGTGTGTGTGTATGCAAATTTATGCATGTAAATGCATGTGCGCATGTGTGTGCGCATCCACTCATGTGTGTGTTCCTATGTGTGCATGCACTCGTTCCTGTGTTCCAATGTATATATGTGTGTATATTTTTATTTATACATCTGTTTTTGCAAGTGTGTGTATGTGTGTTTGTGTTTGTTTGTGTGGATGTGTGTGTTAATGCACACATCTATATTTTTTTGTGTATCCATGGGCATGTGAGTGTGTGTGTGTGTATGTGTATTTGTGTGAATGCATCTTTGTGCATGGGTGTGTGTACGGGTGTGCGTACATGCATGTTTGTGTGTGCAAGTTGGTACATATATATGTGCATGCATGTAATCATTAGTGTGTGCTCATGCATGAGTGTGTATGTGTTTGTGTGTGTGTGTACTTGTGTATGTGCTTGCATGTTCACATCTTTATGTGTGCATGTGTGTTAGTGTATATGAATGTTTGTCTTCCTATGCATGTGCATGAATGTCTATGAGTTTGGTCAAGCATGTATTTTTGTGTGTTCATGTGCATTTTTTTGTGTGTGTGTGTGTACTTGTGTGTATTTGTGGATGTGTGCATGCATGTGTTCTTATGTGTGTGTGTGTGTATTTATGTCTATGCATTTATGTCTATGAGATTGTGTGTGTGAGTATGTGTGTTTTTTATGCACATCTATCTTTGTGCGTGTATCTATGCACATGTGTTTGCACGTGTTTGTGTTTGTGTGAATCTGTGTGTGTGAACGTTTGTGTATAAGTGTGTGTATAAGTGTGTGTGTGTGTGTGTATGAGTGTGTAAGTAAGTGTGTACGTGCATGTTTTTGTATGTGTGGTGGTGTGTATATGTGTGCATGCATGTAAGCATTAGTGTGTGTACATGCATGAGCATGCATACATGTGTGTGTGTGTGCATGTGTGTGTATTTGTCTATGCATGTCTATGTGTCTTTGTGTGTGCGCATGCATGGCAGTATGTATATGTGTGCATTTGTGTGTGTGCATATTTGCGTGTACGTGTATGGGTCCTTGAGCATGCATGTGTGTGCATTTTTTATATTCAATGTGTATGTGCCCAAGTGTGTGCATGTGTGTGTATGTGAGTGTCTGGTGTATGCATGTGCTTGTGTTTGTGCTTGTCTGTGTCTATGCACACATTTGTGTTTATGTGTGTGTGTGTGCATGTGAGCTTGAGTGCCTTTGAGTGCAAGTGAGTGCATGTGTGTGTTTGGGCATGCATTTGTGTGGATATGTGTATGAGTTTTTATGCACTTATGTGCATATGTGTGTGTTTGTGCATGCACATTTGTGCACATGTTGTGTTTGTTTGTACAAGCATGTGTTTGTCTATGAGTACATGTGTGTGTATATGTGCATTTGTGCTTGTGTATGTGTGCACATTCATTTGTGTGTGTGTTTTCATTCATATGTGTGTGTACATGCATCTTAGTTTGTGTGTGTGTGTATTCAGACACATGTGTGTGTGTGTGTGTCTGTGCTAATGTGTGTATTCGTGCATTTGTTCGTGTGTTCAAGCATGTTTATGTGTAGGTGAGTACGTGCTTATTTGTGTGCATGTATGTGGGAGTCAATGTGCATGCGATTGCATATGTGTTCATACATGTGTGTGTAAGTGTTCACGTGTGCATATGTGTGCCTGTTTGTATGTGCATGTGAGAGTGCAAGCGTGTGCATGTATGTGTGCACCTACATGTATGCAAGTGAGCATGTGCACGTGAATGTCTGTGTTTGTGCTCATGTGTGCACGATAGTGTGTGAATTTACAAATGCATATGCATGCATGCATAGGAATGTGTGTGTGCATGTGTCTGTATACGTACGAAAGTGCACGTGTGTATTTGCATGTGCATATGTGTGTTTTCTTGTCTATCTATTCTTGAGGGCATGCATGTATTTGTGAGTATGTGTGTGCGTGTGTGCATGAGTGCGTGTGTGTGCTTCCATGCATATGAGTGTCTGTGCATTTGTGCATGAGTATGTGTTTTTCTTTGCATGCATATGCATGTGTGTATGTGTTTCTATGCATGTATGCCTGGGAGTGTGTTTGTGCATACGTATATGTTTGTGCATGCCTACATTTGTATTTGAGTGTGTGAGTGTGTTGGCCATAGGTTTGTGTGCATTTCTTTTTGTGTGTTCACACCCACGTGTCCTTGTGTCTATGTTTATATGTGCATGTTTTCCTGTGCATATCAATATATGTGAGTGTGTGCATATGCATCTATGTGTTTGTGTGTATGTGTATGTGTATATGTGTGTGTGCATAAATTTGTGTTTGTATGCATGCACTCCTGCATGTGCAATGAATATGACATAGAAGAAGG
>JAIUJO010000015.1:912500-915000 GCA_023846275.1 Vanilla planifolia | reverse complement strand
ACTTCTCTTTCTTCTTCGTCATCTTCTTCTTCTTCTTCTTCTTCTTTCTCTTCTTCTCCTTCTTCTTCTTCTTCTTCTTTGTCTTCTACTTCTTGTTCTTGTTTTTCTTCTTTTTCTTCTTGTTCATCATTATCTTCTTCTTCTTCTTCTCGTTCTTCTCACCTTCTTCTTCTTCTTGTACTACTTCTACATCTTCTTCTTCTCCTCCTTCTTCTCTATCATTTCGTTCTTCTTCTTCATCCTCATCTCATCCCTCTTCTTCTTCTTCATTCATCTTTTTCTTCTTATTCTTCTTCTTCTCCATCTTCATCTTCTACCTCATCTTCCATTTTTCTTCTTCTTCTTCTTCTTCTTCTTCTTTTCTTCTTTTTCTTCCCCTTCTTCTCCTTCTGCTTCTACTACTACTTCTTCTTCTTCAAGTTCTTCTTCTTCTTCTTCTTTTGCCTCTTTTTCCCACTTCTTCTTCTTATTGTTCCTCTTCTTCTTCTTCTCCCTCTTCTTCTTCTCCTTCTACCACTACTACTTCTTCTGCTTCTTCTTCTTCTTTTTCATCACCTTTTTCTTCTTCTTCACCTTCTTCTTCTTGTTCTGCTTCTAGTACTACTTTTTCATCTTCTACTACTTCCTCTTCTTCTTCTTCTTCTACCAGTTCCTTCCTCTACTTCTTCTTCTTCTTCTTCTCCTCCTTCTTCATCTTCTTGTTTAACCTCTTCTTCTTCTTCTTCTTCTTCTTCTTCTTCCTCTTATCCTTCTTCTTTATCTTCTTCTTCCTCTTATCCTTCTTCTTTATCTTCTTCTTCTTGTTCTCCTTCTTCTTCTTCTTCTTCATCATCTTCTTCTTCTTCTTCTTCTTCATCTTCTTTTCTTCTTCTTCTTCTTCTTCTTCTTATTCTTATCTTCTTTGATTTCTAATATTTGTTCTTCTTCTTCTACTTCATGTTCCTTTCCTCTTCTCCTTCTTATTCTTCTTCTTCTACTTCCTCTTCTTCTTCTTCTTCTTACTCTTATTCTTCTTCTTTCTCCTCCTCTTCATCTTCTTCTTTAATTTTTTTTTCTTCTTCTACTTCTTCTTCTTACTTCTCCTTCTTCTTCATCTCTTTGTTCTTCTTCTACTTCTTCTTTTACATCTTCTTTTTCTATTACCTCTCCTTCTTTTTCTTCTTGATCTTCTTCTTTTTCTTCTTCTTCCTATTCTTCTTCTTTGTCTTCTTATTCTTCTTCTTCATCTTCTTCTTCTTCTTTCACTTCTATTCTTCTTCTACAACTACTTCTTCCTATTGATCTTTTTCTTCTTCTACTTCTTCTTCTTGTTCTTCTTCTTCTTCATCTTCTCCTTCGTCTTCCTCTTCTTCTTCTTCTTTTTCTTCCTCTTCATCTTCTTCTTCGTCTCCTTCTTTTTGTTCTTCTTTCTCTTCTTCTTCTTGTTCTTCTCTTCTTCTCTTCTCATTCCTCTTCTTCTCTTTTCTTATTTTTCTTGTTCTTCTTCTTCTTTTTCTTCTTCTTCTTCTTCTTCATCGTCATCATCTTCTTCTTGTACTTCTTCTTCTTCTCCCACTTCATCTTCTTCTTCATCTACTTCTGCTTCTTCTTCTCTTCTCCATCGTCTTCTTGTTCTCCTTCTTTTTCTTCTTCTTCTCCTCCGCTTTCTTCTTCTTTTTGTTAATTTTCTTCTACTTCTTCTTATTCTTTTTCTTCTTCTTCTTCCTCATCTTCTTCTTCTTCTTCTTATTCTTCTCATTCTTCTTCTTATTCTTCAACTTCTTCTTCATCTTCTTCCACTTCTTCTTCTTCTTCTTCTTCATCTTCATCTTCATCTTCATCTTCTTCTCCTTCTACTTCTTCTTCTTCTTCTACTTCTACTTCTTTTTCTTCTTCTACTTCTTCTTCTTGTCCTTCTTCTTCTCCTTCTCCTTCTTCTTCTACTTCTTCTTCTTCTTCTTTTTTTTCTTCTTCTTCCTCTACTACTTATTCTTCCTCTTCTTCTTCTTCTTCTTCTTCTTCTTCTTCTTCTTCTTTTTCTTCTTCTTCTTCTTCTTCTTCTTCTTCTTGTTCTTCTTCCTCTTCTATTTCTTCTTCTTCTTCATCTTCTTCTTCTTATTTTCCTTATTCTTATTCATCATCATGATCTTCTTCTTCTTCTTTAACATCGTCTGCTATTTTTATTATTCCCCTTCTTATTCTTTTTCTACTTCTTCTTCTTCTTCTTCTTCTTCTTTTTCTTCTTCTTCTACTTCAAGTTTTTCTTCTTCTTCTCCATTTTTTCTTCTTTTTCATTTTCTTCTTCGTCCTCATCATCATAAGCCAATTCTTCTTCTTCATCTTCTTCCTCTTCTTCTTCTTCTTCTATTACGACTATTACTACTTCTATTACTTCTTCATCTTCTTCATCTTGTTCTTCTTCTTCTTCATCTTCTTCTCCTTCTTCTCCTTCTTGTTCCTGTTCTTCTCCTTTTTCTACTAATTTTTCTACTCCTACTTCTATTAATTCTACTTCTTCTTC